>PVJS01016732.1:0-37112 GCA_004027185.1 Glis glis
CTACACCCCCGGCCCTATTTTTTTTATACTTTATTTTGAAACCGGGTCTCATGAAGTTGCAGAGGCCTCACTAGGTAGAGAGAAGAGAGAGAGAGAGAGAGAGAGAGAGAGAGAGCTGAGGCTGGCCGCGAACCCAGATCCTCTGGTCTCCACCTCCCAAAGTACTGGGATTACAAGCGTGCGCCACCACGCCTGGCCCCCAGCCCTATTTTTTATTCTCTATTTTTTATTCTGCTAAGTTCCAGAGGGCCTCACTAAGTAGCTGAGGCTGGCTGAGAACCTGCGATCTTCCTGTCTCTGCTTCCCAAGTACTGGGATTACAAGTGTGCGCCACCACGCCCGGCTTCCTGCCATTTTTCTGACTTGCTAGCACTGATGTGCATTTTTGATGTTAAGTAAGGTGGAGAGAAAAGTCATTGTTTAAATGTCTGTTCCTGAGATCTCACTTCTGAGATCTTGAGGCTCTCTCTCAACCCAAAGAAAGTGCTCACAGGCTACAGATGATCTTTCATTTTAGTGTTATTGGACATCCTGGTTTCACATTTTTGCCCACCTTAAACAAGTGACTTTAGAGATGATAGCTTTACAATAATTTCTTAAAGTATAAACAATATTTTCCTAAGAATATTTTGATGTTCCTTTCCCTCGACTCTCATTTAAAAAATAACAAAATCCAGTATTGCTGGTTTTAACCCATCTTCTGATTTTTGTTTTTCATTTTAAAACCTAAGTATTTTGAGGGAATAGTAGAAGGTAAATTCATCATATCAAACAGAAAAATGCATTTAGTATCGCAAGTGCTTTTAAGAGTTCTTTGCATTTAATTAACTAGAAACTTAATAATTAACATAATAATTGTGAAAGAGCATCTCTAAGGGGAAAAAAGTGACCCTTTTTAGAACTTCACCTCTGAGATGCAGGTGGGTGGAAGGTGGGCCTCAGCATTTGTCACCCAAAGGCAGGTGTCCAGGTCTCTGCAGGGAGCCACCGTGCTCAGGGCACTGGGTTGCAGGCTGCCCTGTCACAGTCCAGCCTCACGTCATCCTCTCTGGCTTCTCAGGCCAGTGGTTTTGGTTTTTAAAATTTCACTCTTTTGACTCCTGAAGCATTGACCTACTTACCTTCCTTTTCCCTCCGAATCTGCCCTGGAGATTGAGAGCTGTCCTCGGGGTGTGTCTGCCTCGCCTGATTCCATCATAGGTTATTGTGACCCTGGTTTAAGTTACACAGAAGAGGATGGGCTTCCAGTTTTAAATTCTTAGAAGAATGACCCTGGTGATTACCCAGGAATCGAGTACACTGGCTGTTGGTAGACTTTGTGTTTGGAGGGTTTTGAGGGCTCTCAGGAAGATTTGGGGTGTCTTAGACCAGGATTTTCTCTGCTCTTTTTCTAGCAATCCAAACTAATGTATTAAAACACATTATTTATTTTTAATACTATAATGAATATATTTTTATTAAAAAACATAAAATATTAGTAAGGAAGTTACCCTTGGCCTGCCTCCATCCTACATAAAGGTAATGACTTACCAATTGGGTATACCTGTTTTTTCTTTTTTTTTGTGGTACTGGGGATTGAACCCAGGGACATTCTACCTCCCAGTTACACCCCCAGTCCTATTTTATTTTTATTTTGAAACAGGGTCTCGCTAGGTTGCTGAGAGTCTCACTACTTGGTGAAGCTGTCCTTGAGCCTGCAATCCTCCTGTCTCAGCCTCCCAAGAACTGGGATTACAGGCCTGCGCCACCACGCCTGGCCTGCCACATCCTTTAACTGCTGCAGGTTTTCTGCAATGTGGATTTCTAGACCTCAGTGCTCTTTGTTTTGTTCCATGCTATGATAGTCCCGTTTCCCTTCTCCTTCTCCTTCTCCTTCTCCTTCTCCTTCTCCTTCCTATTTCAGTAGGAACTGGAAGAAGGGAGTAGCTCTGTGAGTTTCACTGTATTTTTGTATTGAATGAGAACCTGGCTGCTGTTTTTTGTGGAGCACGAAACACCCATCTTGCCTGGGCTCCCGCATCGCTCCCCTCTGCCCTGGGAGCTCACCATGTCCTAGCGTAGTCTTCTTATAATGACTTACAACTCTAAGAGCCTGCAACATCACCACTTGAAAGCATCATACTGCAATTGCTATAGTAAATTTTTGTGTGTGTGTGTGGTACTGGGGATTGAACCCAGGGGCATTCTATCTCGGAGCAACACCCCCAGCCCTGTTTTTTATTCTTTATTTTGAAACAGGGTCTCACTTAAATTGCGGAGGCCTCACTAAGTAGCTGAGGCTGGCCATGAACCTGTGATCTTCCTGTCTCAGTCTCCAAAGTACTGGGATTACAAGTGTGCGCCACCACGCCCAGTGCTAAAGTAAATTTTATTTTGGCATTTTTTTGTTTGTTGTGACTAAATACATGCTCTTGACTGACATCCAGATGACTTGGTTGTGTGTAACTAGCTTTCATTGTTTATCTTTCTCACCGCCTTTCTCCACACCCACCTTCGAATTCGCTTTTTTTCTTTTACTTTCCTTCTAATTTTTTAAAACCACAGCACACTACCCCTTCCTTTAAAATAGAAATGTTTTTGCTTTACCTACGTAATAACTAGTACCTCCCGTGTGCCCTGGGGTACAGGTATGGCAGATGTCCTCATCCACCACACTGGCCATCTTCCTCCTTCGGTTACTTTGAGTACAAATTAAGATGGGTATCTGTCACAGACCATGCAAAGTTTTTTGGTAAAGTTGATGCACAACTTATTTTAAACTTTTCTCGTCGGGTACTGGGGATTGAACCCAGGAGCATTCTACCTCTGAGCTATACCCCCAGCTCCTTTCTTTATTTTTTGTTTTGAAATAGGGTCTTGCTAGCCAGGCGTGGTTGCGCACTCTTGTAATCCCAGTACTTAGGAGGCCGAGACAGGAGGATGTCAGGTTCGCGGCCAGCCTCAGCTACTTAGGCCCTCCGCAACTTAGTGAGACCCTGTTTCAAAATAAAGAATAAAAAATAGGGCTGGGGGTGTAGCTCGGAGGTAGAATGCCCCTGGGTTCAATCCCCAGTACTGCAAAAAAAAACAAAAAGAAAGAAAGAAAGAGGGTCTTGCTAAGTTGGTGAGGTTATCCTTGAACTTGCGGTTGTCCTTTTTCTTCTATATGCCTATATGTCAGTGTAGGAGAGAGGTTGTGGCTTCATTTTCTAGCTGTTGAAGGAGTTTGACTCGGTTTCAGCCTTCTAAGTACTGGGATTACAAGAGTGTGCCACCAAGCCTGGCAATTTTTTTTTAAAGTTTAACTTTTTCTACAATATAGGCATTTTCTTAAAACTTTGCATTTTTTTCAGACAAGTCATCTCTTGGGCTTCAGTTTCATCATCTCTAAAATGAGAGCATTTGACACATGATCTGAGATTTTTTTAATATACATTCCTTCAATTATTTTATTTCTTTATGTAGCAGTAGGTGGTTGTTGTAGCTCCAGTTTCTTTATATGACATTGCCAAAAGCTATCTTTAGCTATCTTAATAACTTTTACTTACCATTTTAGGGGAAAATATTTACTTCCTTGGAACCAGAACACGACCTCAATGATGTTTGCCTCTACCCCAACTCAGGTATGTATTATGTAGCAAGCAGCTGTTCAGCCAGGCAACTGTCTGCTCTATGTTTCAGGGTTTTAAACTAATTTTACTTCGTAAGCTAGAGTTTGACTTGGTCAGGACAGTCCTCGGGAATAAAGAGCAGGAAGTGGTGCAGATGATTCAGAACAGGCATCTAGTGATTCAGGCCCAGCCCGCCTCGCTATTAGTAGAAGCTAGTAACAATGTACGGGTAGGCGGCAGGTGAAATGCTATTTTGGTGTGCTCTATAGCTTTTTTATGTGATTAGTAATAGTGTGTGGAAATTGAGGTCAGGGATTTGGGGGAAGCTCGGGTTGCCCGATAATACACAGATGGCTCACAAAGCCCTGGGTTTTAGTATGTCCTATGTTCCATGCTTTTCAGCAAATTACATGATAGATTTCAAAATTTAACAATATAGTCAATGCAAAGGTGAAGGATTTGGAGCTAGTGTACTCTGGGGACAGACATAAGTAATTCTGACGGAGGCACATGTGACAGAGCATGAGAAGCTCTGTTGTGTGTACAGACACTGACAGCACGTGAGAGGGAGCGCTTCCACCTGGAGCCGTGAGAAGCGCCTTGGAGGAGACGTTCATTGACATGGAATTTGGGGCAGCAAGTGAGGGCAGGCTAGACGGAGCTGGGGCCGGATGACCCACTGAGGGAGTGCCGGGGGATGAGCAAGAAGGCCGGGGCCGCGGGCTTGCGGGGAGAAGCCACGTGTGCTGAGCTGCAGCCGTGAGAGGGCTCTCGTGGGAGCACGGGTGGGGCAGCGGGAGGCCCAGGAGTGACATGCCGGGTGGCATGGGGTCTCACAGTTGTTCTGGTAAAGGGTGGCCTGGTTCAGAACTAAACAGCTGGAAAGTGATGTTCAGAGTTGAGATAGGGAGGACACGCGGGAGCAAGTTTGGAGAGAGGTCGTGGCTTCATTTTCTAGCTGTCGAGTATCAGGAGGTGAAGGAACCCCGGCTGCCCAGCAGAGTGGTCAGGGACTTTTCAAGGACAGTGTGTGGCTTCTTTCCACGTGCTTACTCAGCATCCAGGGTCGGGCCCAGAGTGTGCTCTTCACACACTTCCGGGTGCCTCGCACACACCAGTCCTGCACTGACGCAGACCTGCACGCCGCGCTCTAGAGATAAACACGTGTGCAGAGAAAGTTTTGAGACATGTAAATAGAGATTATCTAAGAAGTGGGAGTGAATGAGATCAGCAAAGGGGAACGTGTGGAATGAGAGCAGGACCTGGGTCCTGGAGAGGGAGGAGGAGGAGGAGCCAGCAGAGGAACTCCCAGGAGCGGACGCATGACCGTGACAAGAGCGGCATTTCTGAAGCACAGAACCGTGGGCAGGAGAGATGCAGTGGCATTACGCGGCCAGCCGTGTAAGCATTACAGCCGTTGGGGCAGGAACTAAAGAACTGAGACTCACTGACTGCTGCAGTGTTGTCAGTCTGAGCGCTGGATGCTATAATATTGAATTTGTTATTCTTTTATAGCCCTATATGGTCAATGGCCTGCATTTTTTCTTTTCTTTTTTCTCACCTCTTAGGACATTAGAACAATTGGATAATTTGCCAGGGTTGTTTATCTGGCTGGTGTGTGGCAAGGCTTCAGTTAGAACCTTCTTGAAATGGCTTTTTTCTAGTTACATGTTCAGAGAGAGAAGCAGCTGGGGACCTTGCCGTTCTCATTTGACCTGTGAGAGGTGAAGGGACCTTTGATAATGGTGATGCGAAGTCACATTCTGGAGGCTCACGAATGCATTGCAGATGAGGATGCTGGTGTCCTAGTTGGATTATTGGAGTGGCCTAAAGTGGGGTCTGGGCAGCGTACGAGGGTGAGCGCAGCAGGCGTAGTTGAGTTGGAACAGGAGGGAGGAGTGGGGTGGCTGGTGAGTGGTGAGAGAGTTGTACTCCAGTGTAGTCTCCATCTTCTTTCCCTCTCCAGGACATTGACTTTTCTTTCTTTCTTTTTCTTAGATATACTTCCGTTGGTGCATTGTGGTCTCACATCATAATGTAGTTCAGAGTGATAGGGACACACATGCACCCAGCACTGGGTGAGCTTCCCCCGTCTCCCTCCCCAACATTGACGTTTCTAAGATCAGGCGGTGGTCTTGTAGAACAGCCCCCTCCTGAGTGTCTGTGACTGCTTCTCATGGTGTCGTTTAGCTTGTTCCTCTACCGCTGTATTTCATCTAAAATAACACTGAGATCTTAAGGCTTGATTATGTTTAGGTTTAAAATTTTGGAGAAGAATAACTTTAGGCTGCTGGGCTCTGTGTGTCCAATGTGAGCACAGCAGATCGTCCCAGAATTGGTGAGGATGAGGTTGACTCAGTTTGTTAAGGGGATCTTTCTATCACAAAGAGGGGATTTCTGAAAAAGAAGAATTTTAGAGGAGTGATGCTTTGGACAGGGGGACAGCTTATTGCCAGATAACGTATAAGAGGTACTCAGCGTACACGAGCCCGCCCCGCTCTTCTCTCTGCTCTGGCCCGAGTGGTCGGTTCACGGCGTCGCTCTTCCCTTGCTTCACCACACCTTCCCCTCCACTCTGCTCTCTGTGTTTTGTGCTTAATCACCATGAGCTCAGTTATATTTTAGGAAAGCTAAAACCTTCTTTATCTGATCACTTACTCATGTTGGAGTAATTAAAGCCTAATCATGTTATTGTAATAGCAAAATTGCTCAGAGTATTGAGAAACGATTCTGCCTTCCTGGCTCACTTTTCAGCCTGCTCTTGTTGTGCACTCATCCTCTGTGCAGCTTTGCTGCGTTGAGCAGCTGCTCTGTGCAGGTCCAGGCACTTACGGAGGCAGTGTGGCGCAGTGACATCGGTGTGCATCAGATTTATGACACAGGAAGCTTGTAATGCTTACACTGCGTCCCATCTAGACCTGTGGAAGCAGGATTGGTGATTTCAGAGCCATTGGTAGAGAGAAAAGAAGATGGGCTTTGGGTTGGAGAAGGACCTACTTCAGACGTAATAATTATGGCAATTCCCCAGCCTCAGCTTTCTCACGTACCTCGCAGGGCTGTTGGAAGCTGCTCACGCTGTGAAATGTGAAATAGCTTTTTGTTCTACATCAGCATCCTTTGAATACATGGGAAACAACTGCTGGGGCCTCCGTAGATATCCCTGGTGCCTTGCGTGGTAAACTCCCACGCTCCACCCTTCAGTCAGAAGTTAAACGTGGGGGCAGCGCCTCCCTGCCGTCCCCTCTTGCCATGTTGGAGCTGCTTCAGAAAACTTAGGGGAGGAGTATGTTGCAAAAGTGGCAGAGAAAAGTGAACAAAGCCGGGACATGTGGATACTCCAGTGCTAAATAGCTTAGTGCGAAAGGATAATGGATTTCTAGGTTGTTGCTACTGGGGTTATAGGGAACGATTTACTGAATCCCAGAAAGTCGTCCCTCCCTTCAGTTTCACCTTCTTACAGTGCTGCTCCTATGGAGACTGAACTAGCCACGCTCCTGGTTCATTCTGTTAAGACCCCTTGCGAGGAGATGACCGTGGCATGGCAAGGGTGGTCGGGTTCCGTGTGATCTTTCTGGTGTAGCTCCACATACCATTCCCCTTAGTCATTTTGTTTCCAGTCAGGTGTGGAGTTTAGTACAAAAGTTGGGAATTCGCTGTGACATTTTGGAAGAGTACTTTACCTTGGTTCTTTGATTCCTGATTAATAGAAGGAGGCCTTTCTTACCTTCCTCATTATTATTATTTTCTTTTGGTATGGGGATTAAACCCAGGGGCATTCTACCACTGAGCTATACCCCCAGCCCTATTTTATTTTTTGTTTTGAAACAGGGTCTCATTAGGTTGCTGAGAGTCTCGCTACTTCCTGAGGCTGTCTTCAAACCAGCTATCCTCCTGTCTCAGCCTCCCAAGTACTGGGATTAGAGGTGTGTACCACCATGCCCAGCTCATTATTCTAATAAAAATAATGCACCGAAACCATATTTTATCCATATGTTTGAAGCTGGAAACTTTCCCAAACTTTGTGTAGAGCTGAGCGCCTCACGCTGGGAACTGCTTGTGAACTTAGCTAGCACAGCCTGGCCTTTTGCAGACGGGGAGGTCGGATGTTCTGATGACAAGACACCACGTCTAGGAGAGGCAGAACTGAAGCCCAAGGCTGACTGCGGGGGTACCCAGCTTCTTGGCCGGCTCTTCTGCCGGGTAACTGTGTATTGAGCACCTAGTCATTTCAAAGTGGAAAACAGTACTTTTCCCCAGGGGTTTACCTTTCTCATTGTGCTTATTTTTAGGAATGCTTCTTACGGCCAACGAAACTCCCAAGATGGGCATCTATTACATTCCGGTAAGAAATACAAATAGGAGTTACAATATCAATAGGACAAACAAAGACACTTGTTTTTTGAGCCAGTTGTGCTGAGGGACTGGGGGCCTTATGCACCAACGTAAATGATGCACCGCAAACGCCGTGTGGATTGAGTCTGCTTCCTGGAATCAGGAATGTCTACACATTCCTTTATGGGAAACTGTTTTATATCATGTTAAAATAGACATTAGAAATTAATATTTATCCTTCAGACTGAACCTTTGTTTTCTCTTTCCAAGTATTTCAGAATCTTAAACTTTCAGCAATTGATCAAGAGGCTAAACCTAAAATAAAAGTCTGACATTCTTCCAGTCACCTCAACATAGTTTTTTTTTTTTTTTTGAGGTACTGGGGATTGAACCCAGGGGCATTCTACCTCTGAGATACATCCCCAGCCCTATTTTTTATTCTTTAATTTGAAACAGGGTCTCACTAAGTTGCGGAGGGCCTCACTAAGTAGCTGAGGCTGGCCGCGAACCTGTGATCCTCCAGTCTCAGCCTCCCAAGTACTGGGATTACAAGCGTGCGCCACCGTGCCTGGCTCCATAGTTTGCTTTTTTAAAAAATAAGCTACATCTGAAAGAAAGCGTCTTGGATTGAAATGATCAGTGATGATGTGAAGTTTACAATCTGGCCTTATCTTTTTTTTCTTTATTCTTTTTTTATGCCAGAAGCTTCCCCACCATTATGTTTCAGGTTTTAGTAGGAAAGAAACTAGAGAAATGTGATCTCCTAAGCTGGAAGCACAGAGCATAAAGTTGGCCGTGGCCGGCCTGTCTGAGGCTTGGGGAGACGAGGGGCAGAGACGAGGGGCGGGGACGGGTGCTTCAGGTCAGGCCTGGAGGGCAGCGGGCGCTCTGTGACCACTGTCAGCCTCCAGGGATGAAAACTCCTGCTATGATGCTTCTTTTGACACGGCTCAACTTTGTGTGTATTTCCAAAAAAGCCTTCTGCCCTGCGCTGAGGTTCTGTGGTCTCAGGAACCTGATATGGAAAGCGCTCCGCAATATTTCTTTTGCTTGAGAGGAAAATGAAGGCCACGCCAACAGAAGACTTTCAGTTTCCTAAGTTGTTATTTGTTCCTTTCCCCCTGGACTCTCGCAGATACTGCTTCCATTTCCCCCTCAGCCTACCCATCTCTCCTTGCGTTCATTGTTTTATAAATATTGTTAGTGAGCTGGGCGTGGTGGCACATGCTTGTAATCCCAGTACTTGGGAGGCTGAGACTGGAGGATCCGGGTTCGCGGCCAACCTCAGCTACTTAGTGAGGCCCTCTGCAACTTCGTGAGACCCTGTTTCAAAATAAAGTATAAAAAATAGGGCCGGGGGTGTAGCTCGGAGGTAGAATGCCCCTGGGTTCAATCCCTGGTACCGCAAAAAAATATATATATATATTGTTAATGGCATCAGGCGCTGTGCTGTCTGCTGATAGTGTCACAGTGCGTGGGCACTGCCCCTGTCCCTGAGGCGTTACGATAGGATAGTAAGACAGGAGAAAGGCAGTTTCAGATTAGCTCCAGAATGCTCTGGTAGGAGTAGGGAAGGGTGAGCTGAGAGTGCACGGGAGGAGAGGCCCTTCACCCGGTGTGGGCTGGGAGCTGGTGGCATTGTACAGAGTGACTCTCAGGAGAGGCTGAACGTTAGCTTGCCCTCGCCTTTACCCCCGGCAAGGCCTCTCTGCGGTCTCTCTAGGGAGCGCATACTGTGTTCTCATCTTCAGGAGCTGCCTGGCAGCGCCTCGGGGCTGAGTTACCTTCCCGTGTCAAAGCAGGTGGCCTGACTATGGAAGGTGAGCAGGCACCAAGGAAGAGGCTGGGCCGGGGCTCTCCAGAGGGCTGTGCGGCCAAGCCTCGCCACGTGGTGCGGAGATGGGGCCTTGGAAGACTCTCCTGTGAGCCCGTCTCAAGGCTTGTGTGGAGCTTGGGCAGTGGGGTAGAAATGGAAGGTCTGAGCCGGGCGTGGTGGCGCACGCTTGTAATCCTAGTACTTTGGGAGGCGGAGACCAGAAGATCCGGGTTCGCGGCCAGCCTCAGCTCTCTCTCTCTCTCTCTTCCCCTGTCTCTCTCGCTCTCTCTCTCTCTCTCTCTCTCTCTCTCTCTCTCTACTTAGTGAGGCCCTCCGCAACTTCGTGAGACCCGGTTTCAAAATAAAGTATAAAAAATAGGGCCAGGGGTGTAGTGCGGAGGGAGAACGCCCCTGGGTTCAATCCCCAGTACCACAAAAAAAAAAAAAAGAAAAAAGAAATGGAAGGTCTGTTAAGGTCGTAGACAGACGTGGCAGTCGGTTGGATGTGGGGCAGACGGAAGAAGGAAGAACTAACGATGACACCTGGTTTCTGCTGGGGCAGGTGTGTGGATACTGATGTCATTCCCAGTCCAGGGAAAGGTGGGGAATATTAAAAATAGTTTTTCCTTTGATATTTTATAAAATGACCTTTTACAGACACAGACATAGCTTTTTGATTATTCAAGCAGTGTATGCATATTCCTATTCTCTGTTTTACAAAGTATAAAGAAATAAAAGTCACCAGTCCCCCAGTAATTATAACTGCTACTAATATTTGGTTTTATTGTCTTGCAGTTATATTTATAATATTATGTATGTGAAATTGTATTTTATATACAAATTTGTATCCTGGTTTCTTCAGTTAACCTTAGAAATCTGAACGCCGATGTGTGAGAGTCACCTAGAGCATGTTTAATTACCTCCATCATTTCCCTGCCTGGCTGTGCCCTGCGCACTAGCTTAGAGCTTTAGGAGGCCCGTTGTTCACCTCTCATCCTCTGGCTCTGTTTCTTAGGATGAGAGCTTTTGTTGTTCCACGTTATGGGGACTTTAGTCAGCAGGAGTGAGAGGGTCACTAGAGCCAGGTATGAGAGCGGCTCTCTTGACAGCTTCATAACAGCTTTCACAGGACGCTGTACAGAAGGCCTGCGTCCTCTCCCGGGCGCCTGCGCCCGTGGGGAAGGTGAGTTCAGTTCTCGCTGAGCCGAGCTTAGCTGAGTACTGCGGCAGCTCATGCGTCAGTGCTCCTGCTGCCCCCCGCCCTCCGCTGTACACTGGCGATGCCCCGTAGCGCCTTCACTTGGAACCTGCTCTTTGTAATGCTCCTTCAAAGCCAAGAGAGAGCCCAGGGGTCTGAAAGCCTGCCATTTGTCCCAAGATTTTATCAAACTTAGGGAGCCGACATTTGGCTCCAAGTTTATTTGAGGCCCATGGAACCAGAGAAGCATGTGTTTAATGTGTGGTTTGTGCCAAGTTTAGGCGGTCTCGACTGATTTGTAGTAACATCCTATAAATCAGGTATGAAAACCCCCCCACGGGGCTGTGTAGAAAGAGGACGGCTTAATGTTCCTTTAGCTTGTTCATTTTTGCCTTTCTGATACCATCTTTCTTGAATGCTTGAAACCTCCGGACTAATGCAGTTCCTGATTTACACTCCCCACTCCCACCACGTGTCTAATAGCTGACTAGTCCTTTGTGACGGAATGGCTTCTCCGCAGCTCTTGTACCGTTCTCTCAACACTCTCCTTTTCCCGCTCTCAGAGGTGGGCTTCTGGGGTCCTGTTGGTTTGCTTGCATGCTTCAGGGTCGAATTCCTCTGCAGCTCCAGAGACTAAGGCCAGGAATAGTTTTTCAAGTTTATGTTTCCTCTGAAATGGAATTTAATCTCAGGTTAGTTTTAATGAACACCTTTGGCAACTGTGTAGACGCCAAGGGGAATCCAAGTCCCTGTGGCACCCACCCCAAGACCCAGCCGGTGGTTAATACTGTTGCTGCTGGAAGTGTCCCAGGTTCCAAGCCCCCAGTGTACAGGAGCTCCTGCGGCCACTCGGCGCCAGGCCCTTGGGTGCCTGCATGCTCAGAAATATGGGTGTGTAAGCCTGAGGGAAAGCAGAAGGGGACAGTATGTTATCATTTGTTTAGGACACCATTTGACTTAGAACAAACACAGTTCAGTTAATTAAGCGTGTATACTTTTGTTTTTGTTCTAAACATGTAAATTTAAGTTGTAAAGATAATATGTAATGTCACTGAACCCAGCTTTTGATACTAGCAGGCATTTTATTTTAAAACCTTTCCTTAGGAAAAAACTCCTAGGTTATCTCTATTAAAATATTATTATTTATAATAGGTCAACAAAACATGCTTGCTAAATATTTTAACATTTACTATTTAATTTAAAGCTTAGAAAGTACTTTTGGAACCAGAGTCCCCACTGATGGGGCAGAGTTAAGAACATGCAGGATGATCTCTGACCTGCGCTAGTGCTTCTGTTTCTAGAAGAAATGGCACTGGAACTTCTGCAGCATAATTTATAAAACCCACAAAACTTTACCTTTTTTTTCTTGCAGTACTGGGGACTGAACCCAGGGGCATTCTACCTCCGAGCTACACCCCCAGCCCTATTTTTTATTCTTTATTTTGAAATAGGATCTCGCTAAGTTGCAGAGGGCCTCACTAAGTAGCTGAGGCTGGCTGTGAACCTGCAATCCTCCTGTCTCAGCCTCCCAAGTACTGGGATTACAAGCATGCACAACCACGCCTGGCTAGCAAGACCCTATTTCAAAACAAAAAATAAAGAAAGGAGCTGGGGGTGTAGCTCAGAGGTCGAATGCTCCTGGGTTCAATCTCCAGCACCACACACATACACACGCGTACACACACACACACACACACACACACACAAGTAAAATTTTATCAGCTATCCAAATTAAATGTAGTTTTAGTTTAATGACAGTATCTTGAAATTGTCTAGACATCCTAGACACTTAATTGGACGACTTCTTTGCTCTTTTACCTCTTTAATATTTTTATTTTGGGTTTTCCTACATTATAAAGTAAAGGTAGGAGGCCAATGGGTGCTTTCATTCATTCAGCAAGGATGTACTGAGCACTGTGCCGGACCCTGGAATATGTGGGTGAATCAGACAGTCTTAACCCCTGCCCTCGTGAGCTCACAGTATCTGTGGGAGGGGGATGATAGACATACGGCCACGTGCTGGGAAGGAAGTGCTGCAATTCAGGGACCAAGGAAAATGCTTTGGGCAGTCCAGGGTCAGGCGCTTGTAGCAGCGTCTTTTATATGTAGGTATTTATCGGTCTCCTTCTTATATAGAGACTATATATAGACTTTTAAAAATCTCTCCCCTTTAATTTTAAAGTCTAAGGCCAGAGACTGTCTTCTCTCAGTCTTATGATCACCGTGCACACCTGGGGCAAAATGGTAAATGACGTTATTTGTCCCGCGGTCTCTGGAAACTGGAGAACAGTGGAGAGTGCTGGCCAAACACCGTGGTTCTTTCCAGGACAGGCAGTTAACAGCCAGCCAGTCTCCCTTCCTCCTTTAGTGTGCATCTCACATGTCGCTTGCTCTCCTATCGCCACGATTGAGCAGGCCTCCATAATTCCGAGCCTAGCTTCTAGAACACCACTTTCTCTTGGTTTTCCTCCTCTCATCCAATTGACCCCTCTAGGTCTCCTCTGGCACCTTCTCCTGCTGATGTGTCCCGGGGCCTGGGCCTTGGCTCTCTCTACCCCTCACCTCTGAAGATTAGTGAGCCCTGGGGCTTAGTGCGTCTCTTCTCTGTTTACTTTCTTTCCCTGGGGGGCTCATTTATCCCAGACTTTATGGACAGCTGTGTGTTGACGACCCCCAAATTTCTCTCTAGCCTTCCCTTCACCGCTGAGCTAGAGAATGTGTATCCGCCAGTCTCCTTGACTTCTCTGTTTGGGTGTCTAATCACACATTGTATTAATAGGTCCACAGCAGAACTTCCGACCCACTCCCCTGGGGAGTCTGCAGGCTGAGGCACCATGCCAGTGTCATCTCTGTTGCCTCCTGGCTCTTAACCCATGCTGCTGCTTTTACCGTTGTTCCTCTTGCAGTCTGTTTCCTGTACAACAGCCAGATTGACTTTAAATGTAGAGATATGAACAAAACAAGCATGGAGATTACTTACTCTTCTGCTCAAGCACTTGTAGTGCCTGATCATTTTGCTCGGAATAACGTCCTAACTCCACTTACAACTTAAACCGTTCTACAGGTAGACAAGCAGAAAAAGATGAAAACCCAGATTCTCTGTTTTCTCTCACCTAGCAGAAAATAGATCTTTGTAAACCATTTATCCACTTACAGAGACCACCAAATGGTCAGACCGGAAGATAAAATCCCAGCCATGCTGGCCAGATCTCCAGCCAAATCAGCTGTATATTAACCAAAACCAAAAGACAGAATTACTAGGGAGGAAAATTAAAATGAGAAAGACAGAGCCAACCATTTCCACTGCCCCTGTGGATTCATCTCTGGGAGCACAGGAAAACTGAGCCTGAGTTTACCCTGAGCAAGGTGCTTTTCAGGGGGGAAGTTTACCCAGCTCTGTCCGTGGGGCATCTTAGTGAGACCTCCAAAATTGTTAAAGAGAACTTTAAAAAAAATGTGAAGTCATGACTCTTATATAGATATAAAATAAACATGTTAAAACTTTAACCCATTAATTAAATGGGAGAACCAGGTGCATGTTATAACCAGATCAAAAGAGAAGCTTAGAAAGGCACGAATTTACATGGAATAAAGTTATGATACATTGAGAGTGTGCAAAATGGGCTTTTCCAAAGGGTCAACATCATTCATTTGCATGTCTGTTGGCAATTATTTTGCATTGCTACAATTTGCAGAGTTATAAAACTGAACCATTGAATCAGGATCAGATAATCTTGAAGTGTCAGCTCCAGACCAGGGGTTTGGCAAACTAAACACCAGCCACCTATTTTTATAAATAGGTTTTATTAGAGCACAGTATGCTCATTCATTTACATATTGTCTGTGGCAGATTTCTGACTCTAATGGCACAGTTGAATAGCTATGAGATGGACTATAGGGCCCTAAAATATTTAACCTGAGTATGCATCTACTTCTTTGTGTCTCTCTCCCCATCATAAGTAAAACATGGACGTAGAGACATTGTTAAGTCTTTTTCCCTGTTACATCCCCAGCGCCTGGAGTAACACCTATCACATTGTAGACACTCACTTCATATGTGTGAAAAATTAGCAAACACACACACACACACACACACACACACACACATGTTTGTTTTGTTTCTGTTTTTGTTTTTTGGTAGTAGGAATTGAACTCAAAAGCATTCTACTTCTGAGCTACACCCCCAGCCGTTTTTATTTTTTATTTTGAAACAGGGTCTTGCTAAATTGCAGAAGCTGGCCTCGAACTTGTGATCGATCCCCTTTGATCCCCTTGTCTCAGCCTCCCAAGTACTGAGATTATAGGCATGCGCTACCATACCTGGCATGAATAAATATATTGAGCAGTCCGATTACTGAAATTTGGGGAATCTTACATAATGGTTGTATATTTTGACAATGGCTGACTTGCAATGCTTTTGAACTGTCCTTATACCAGATTAGAATTGTGCTTTTTTTCTGCTGTCATTATTGAAATACACAGGTGAGTGTGGTGGTGCATACCTGTAATCCCAGTACTTGAGAGACTGAGACAGAAAGATCGCAGGTTCAAGGCCGGACTAAGCAACTTAGCGAGGCCCTAAATAACTTAGTAAGACCCTGTTTCAAATTAAAAAATAAAATAGGGCTGGAGGTGTAGCTCGGAGGTAGAATGCCCAGGTTCTATCCCCAGTTCAGAGAGAGAGAGAGAGAAAGAATACAAAAGTGGGGAACGTGGTTCATAAGTGCCAGACATACTTCTTTTTTTTTTACACGGCGTGATCCGCATCGGTTACCTCTGCTCTGACTACACGTTCTAATCAGCCAAATCAGAGGATCTTGGTGTGATGCGATAGTTGTGTTTGGTGTGCCGACAGATTTCTACAAGCAATGTCTTGTCAAAAAGATTTAACAGTGATACTATTAGCAATGCAGATGAATCAAACTCTTTCCTAGAAAAATGCAAAGGAGACCATGAAAGCCAGTGGATGTAGCTTATTTTTTTTTTTTTTGAAATTTTTGCAGAAGTTGGCTTTCCCTAGGGCACAGTGGACTCACCTGTTTGAAAGACTGGAAATAATGCCTTTTGCTTTTCTTCCTGTGCATGCTGTGCTTCTCCCGGGAGTGCAGGAAGCGCCGTGTGTGCTCCTTCCTAAGATTTGGGTTTGAATCTAACTGCGATCGGTCCTTTGCTCTCTGTCGTCTCAAGCCAATGCTGGAGGCTCCTGTGTGTTTACTCATATGATATTCTGGTGAGCTCCACAGATAAGAAAGCTTTTTGGCCTACTAAGTGTATCTTGAAAGGGCCTTGAATATATTAGTGTCCATGCGAAGTCCTAAAAATGATGATCATTTTCACCCAAAATGCTCATTTAAGCGGAGCGCTGTTAGACGTGGTGACAGAGTGATTTTGTTAGAAATTGTTATTTATGATACTAGTAGCAACATATTCTCTTGGTTTGGGGAAGTAGTGCCAGGTGCAAAGAAAACTATCCCCCAGGGAATTTGCCAGCATACAAAGGATGTACAAGACAGAACATAAACTGGACAAGTACTTGCTGAAATTTTCCACACTAAAGAAGTTTTCAGTGTGCTTTAAAAGAAGGGGAAGCTTTTGAAGCATAGAACATTAGAGCTGGAAAGATCTTTGAGGTCATCTAAGCCCCATAATTTATAGCCGAGGATTCAAGTTACTTGTTCTGGGTCAGATAACGAGTTGACGGCAGCGCTGGATCTGAGGGCATTTCTTCATCCCACATTGCCTCGTGGAAAGAACTTAGAGTTTGAAATTAGTTGGACCTGAGTTTGAATACCAGCTTTGCCACCTACAAATTTTGTGTCCTTAAATGAGTTATTTACCCTCCCTGAGCTATAGTTTCTTGAACAGGGAGAGGGTGTGGGGACAGGGAGCACATGCTCACACTCTCGAGCAGTTTCCATTGTGTGGCATACGTCTTGGACTAGCCTTGAGATGGGAGAGCTTTCTCAACCAGGATGATGCAGCCTTAATTCCTTAAAGCACGCGCGGGGTGCAATCAGCTCCCTCCCCTCCTGCTCAAAGAGGGGCTAGTCATGTATCACTGTTGGGACTGTTGAGAAAACAGTCGCTGGGTTATTTTCTGTGTTCTGTGGTGGAGGTGAGGAGCACTGTTTGAAAAAGGCTGTTTCCCAGCCCACCTGGGGTGATGCCACCCCGAGTGTGTTCCTGGTCTTTTAAAATGTGGGATATCTTGGTGTGACATGGCCATAGATGTGAGTCACCCACTACTCCAAGAGCAGAGGAAACAATTCTGAAGAGATTTTCAAGTTTAATTTTGGTTATACTCCATTTGGTCTTATCTGCTTGACTTTAGAACCTGATGTCTATGTAAGGGGTTAAACCAATGAAATTAAACTTCAGAAACATTAGATGCAATGGATAGAGTAGGAGGAGAGGAAAGATTAATAAAATAGAGTTAGGAAGTTCAGAATGAGAAAGTTGGGCCTTAGCAGCAACAGCTATACCTATATTTATCTTTCTGTCTCTATATCCATCCATCCATCCATCCATCCATCCATCCATCCATCCAAAGATGTAGGGGTTTTGGTCAACTGAAGTTCAAAGAATAAATGTGGAATAGAATGTTGAAGTGATTCCCTGTGTGAGTGTGGTAGAAAAGGACAAAATATTCCAATGAAGGGGGCTTTTGTCCTGGGGTTTTCAATGTGCCCCAATGTCCTCAGGCTCGCTAAGAAATATTTCTAGTGGCTGCATGTTAGAGAAAGTTCAGAAAAGAGTTCAGGAGTTGTATTATCACAGGATGTAGGAAAAAATAAAATTATGAAAGAAAGGTAATTTCTGTGAGGTGAAGAAAACACTGGGGCATTGGACTAATGAAGAAATTGATTATTGAAAGTACAGGAAGAGCTGTCAGGCCAGGGGAGGAGGGAAGCACGGCCCTTCAGAACGGCTAGGAGGAAGAAAAGACACATTTGAATAAAAACATGATTCCCTTTAAGTTGAGTTCAAATTTGAGTTCAAAGATGCATATTTTTTAGATGTCTCAAGTCATAATAACATATGAGGGAGACATATGCTGAATTTTATGTTCCAAGAAAGGCACTTTAAAGATAAAAGCCAAGCCTATAGGAAAGATCTGGAAGAGTATGCCATCTTATGGAAGGTAAAAGACCTCAATTTATGGAGAAAAAATGTGTGGCACTTATCAGTAGAGCCCTGCAGGTTGGTGGAAGAGATAAATTTCAAACTGTGTAATTTTATTACCTTTTCTTAATTAACAAAAGGGAGATGTATTTTTATTGTTTTTCCTTACTAACCCACACTTACAGCAAATCTGTCATAATTGCATTTTATCTAGTGTATGAAGTTGCTTTAGACACAGTATTCTGTTTGTAATTTTTCATTTATATATTCATAACTATGAAATGGGAAGTAAGGCAAAAATGTCAGGTGGCGAATACATATGCTGTTGTAATAGAAATGAGTTGTTTGTGACTTACAAAGGGGAAATGGGGGCTTCCTATTTTAATATAAACACTTTCAGGCAGTAACAGTATCTATGGCATTTTTCTCAACAAAGGAAATCCTCTCCATTTCCCATCACAATTTATAGAATAGCAGATATACAGAAAGCAGTAATGTGTGAAAATCAGGAAGTAATTTTCTGAGCATCCTGTCACATATTCAAAAGCTAATTTCAGTTCTGATTGGGTAAAAATTTATGTAATGTCCAAGTGGAAATATATTTGATGTCCGCATGGCATATATTACATTGTGTTAACATATCAAATGATAACTGTTTTTGCTTAAACAGGTGACTGTCTCGCTGTCTATTATCTTGACCGTAAATGCTGACCTCCTGTTGAGACCCTCGTTTGCATCCAGTTCTGACCAAGGCCTCCTAGCTCTGGTTCTGTCTTGGGGCTGCCCAGGTTGATGTCATTAACACTCTTGTTTTGGACAGGATAGAGTGGGAAGTAAACCTTAGATTCCAGTGTCCCGTTGGTGTGGCCCTTCAGGTGGTAGGAGTAGGACACAGCGCTCACACAGTGATTGGTTCTAGTATCTGAGACTGCCTGACTACCAGAATTTTATGTGGCAGTTTTTTTTTTATTAATATGCCCATTACCTATTTTTTGTTTTATTTATTCCTTTAAAAATAGAAGGCAGGTAGTCAGGCGTAGTGGCACATGCCTGTAATCCCAGCTACTCAGGAGACTGAGGCAGGAAGATCACAAGTTCGAGGCCAGCCTGGGCAACTTGGCGAGGCCCTGTCTCAAAATAAAATAAAAAGGGAGCCGGGCATGGTGGCGCACACTTGTAATCCCAGTACTTTGGGAGGCGGAGACCGGAGGATCTGGGTTTGCGGCCAGCCTCAGCTCTCGCTCTGTCTCTCTCCCTGTCTCTCTCGCTCTCTCTCTCTCCTTAGTGAGGCCCTCCGCAACTTCGTGAGACCCGGTTTCAAAATAAAGCATAAAAAAATAGGGCCGGGGGCGTAGCGCGGAGGTAGAACGCCCCTGCGTTCAATCCCCGGCACCGCAAAAAAAAAAAAAGGGGGTGGGGGTGTATCTCAGTGATAGAGTGGCCCTGGGATCAATCCCCAGTACAAAAAGAAAAAAAGAAGAAGGAGAAAGAGAAGGCGGCGGCAAGTTATACGAATAGGCAAGACATTTGGGCTACATTCTTTTAAAATGCTTAGCTCATGAGCCAGGCGTAGTGGCGCACGCTTGTAATCCCAGTACTTGGGAGGCTGAGACTGGAGGATCTGGGTTTGCAGCCAGCCTCAGCTACTTAGTGAGGCCTCCACAACTTAGTGAGACCCTGTTTTAAAATAAAGAATAAAAAATAAGGCTGGGGTTGGAGCTTGGAGGTAGAATGCCCCTGGGTTTAATCCCCATTGCCAAAAAAAAAAAAAAAAAGCTCAGCTTATGTAGAAAATAATAAGAAAGTTCTAGGACTTGCACTGTCTTCACTTTGATTCAGTGTCCTCAAATCCCAAGGAAGTTTGTCTTCTGAGGCCCAGTTACTAGGATATAAGCTCCATGAGGCAGCAACTTTGTGTATTTTACTTTTCAATGTCTCTGGTGCCTAGAACTTCATCGGCTCTCTTAAATCCATGCTGGTTTGAAGGAATGACTATTATCAATACTTTATTTTTATAGATTTGTTATTAAAATTTTTCAAGTATACATAAAAGAAGGAAATATATTGAACCTTTCATCCACCCATCTCTTTGCTTCTATATTCAGCTTTTCCCGCATGCTGTTTTTGAGGGGTTGGAGTTGGGGTTGGGTTATATTACCAGTGCTTTGACAGGAGCAGGCAGCTGGGGGTGGGGGGTGGCCCTGGAGTAGGGGCTGTGGTGGTATGCGGAGACCCGGCTGCGGTGTCTGTGGGGCTGACGAGAAACTACTAAAGTTCCTGTGGAACCAACATAGAGTTTTTAAGCGCATAATGGATGGAAAGGAGGAAACCTGTGGTGGCTGAGAAGGCCCTTATGCCATGTATGTCCAATTGATATCTTCAGATGGTCATGAATTTATTGTAAAAAGAGAACACGCACTTACATCAGGAACAATCAAAGCCATGCCCAATTGCACCGGAAATTGCACTGGAGCTTCTGATGGCTGCGAACTTGTTAGATTGTTAAATAAAACAAATTATAATAAAAAAATTACCAGTGCTTTAAATTGCTCTAGAAGGTGGTTGTTGAAATTTATAAAACGGAAATGAATACTTGATCTTTACATGGGCATGAATCTTCAATTGAGTTACATATTTACATTCTTGAGAAATAACAGTATTTGTGGGGGGAGGGCAACAAATAACATACCTGATGGTAGTGAGACATTAAAAGAAAGGTTAGATCTGCCTATTTGTGCTTCTTGCCTATCTGTACATGATCATATCAGCTGTTCGTTTAGTGGTCTTTAAAACTGCAGTTTGGAATTCACAGCACAATTGAGTGATAGTACAGAGTTCTCGGTCTCCCCCTCCCTCAGCATTCTGGAACAGAACGTTCCATTTGTTGCACTTGGTGAATTTCATTGGCACATCATTGTCACCCAAAAGTCACAGCTTGCTTCAGGGGTCACCAGTAGTGGCCATTCTGTGGGTGTCCACAAATACATAGATATGCATCCACCATTCAGTATCATGTAGTATAGTTTCAATGCCCTAAAAGTCTCCCGTGTTCACCTCTTCATCCCTCCCTCCCTCCCTCCCTTCCTCAGTTCCCCACATCCCAGTGATCCCTGACTTTTACTGTCTCCACAGTTGTGCATTTTCTAGGATGTCACAGAGTTGAAATTACAGTATATAGTCTTCAGATAAGGTTCTGTCACTCAATGACATGCCTTTAAGATTCCTTCATGCCTTTATGTGGCGCAATAGCTCATTTCATTGTATTACTGGATGACTTCCTGTGTGGGTGTTGCTTCTAGTTTGGGCAGTTTTGAATACAGCACCTCTAAATATTCCTGTGCCAGTTTTTGTGTCCACAAACATTTTCACCTCGTTTTGGGTAAATGTCAAGGAACCCAATTGCTAGATAGTTTGGTAACAGTATGTTTATTATGAAAAACTGACAAACTGTCTCCCAAAGTGTCTGTACCATTTTGCATCCCTACCATCTGTAAAGAGTCCCTGCTGCTCCACATCCCCGCCAGCAATTGCTGTTGGCAGTGTTTTGCACTGTAGCCATTCTAATAGGGGTATAGTAGTATCTCATGTTTTAATCTGTAGGTATCATTTATTTTTATATTGGTCACTTAATAAAATGCCACCCCATGTGTTTTCTTTGTGACCTTGACTAGATAGTTTATGTTAATTAATTGTTAGTGTGAGTCTTTGGAGGGGCTGGGTCGTTCATTACGCAAGCCCTCATGGGTATCTTTCATGTGCCTGCACTAAGGCCCGGAATATGAAAGACAGTTGAAGACTTGCACCTTGTTGTCTAGGAGCTTATAATCCATAAAGCAGCAGACAACACAGGTGATAAGGGACCTGTACATGCAAGATTGTACAAGAGCACATTAAAAAGGCATCTTCCCATAAGGAGGAGGGTCAGAGGGAATAGTGAGGTTTGAAGGACCTGTTGGAATTAGCCAATGAGGTGGGGAGAAGGGTGGTAGAATCAGGAAGACCAGTCTATACAGAGGGAATTTTAATAAGACACATAAATCTTACTCAGTTTAGTCTGTTTGGGAGGAGCTTGGGTCTTTTGGGGAGGAGGGAAGAGATAAGACTGGAGAGGTATCAGGGCCTAAATCTATACCTTTTGCACCAACTTGAGATTTTTGCGTTTGACTTTAAGTAGAGCGGCATAGCTTTGAAGAGTTTTATTCAGGGAGTGAGATCAGATGTATGTATTAGATTATCCTGCCTGTAGGCTGGAGCATAGCTTTGCACACAGGGGGTAGGAGGACACATTATAGTTGATGAGAACAAACAGTGAGGGCTCCATCCAAGGCAGGGGCTTGGTGAGGGAGGAGACAGCTGGGAGAGACATTAAGGAGGCCCCTTGGAGTCTGGGGATCCATTGGGAGTGGTGAACGAGGGAGGGAGGGAGCAGAACTGAATGCATGGCGGTACCATTCACAGAGAAAAGGTGGGGAGTAGATGCTAAGTTCAGATTTGGAAATCTTGAATTGTCATTGAATGACGAGAGTTAAACTGCTTCCCAGGAGGGAGTTTTTAACCTTTCCTGGTTTGGCTACAAAGAAAGGATCAAAGATTGTGTTAGGTTCTTTACTTTTCTGGAGGAAAAAGTCATTTTCATCATCTATACTTTGAGGTCTCATCTCAGTAAACAGCATGAATCTGGGTGACTAGTGGCCTCAGTCCCAATTATGTGTTCCTGTACAGAGTGTTTCAAATAATTAGTGTTTCAGTTTGATAGTGTAAGCAGTTTGTTAACCACTCAGTATCTACATTTATACTTGTGCCTGTGCCCTCTTGGGGATGTTATTTGTTTTGCTTTAGAAAAAAAATGCTTTACTTTTAAAAAACACATTGTAAAAATACATACCTAGAAAGGAATGGTCCTTCATAGCCATTCCTCCCAGTACTGTTTGGGACAAGCTGTTGGCATGCTCTGTTCAGAGGCCAGCCACATGCAATGTCCACACAAAGGCATGAGTATTTTAACAGAGTCCAGCTCTCATTATATTTTTTGAAAGGTTTCATTTGGTTATTTTATAGTATATCATTCTGGTCATTAAAATCATTCTTTTTAGTGGTTGCATAGTGTTTTTTTGTGTAGATATTATAATTTATTCACATAGTATCCCAGTATTTTTGAGTTCTCTGAACTCTCAGAGCGGATCAGTAGTGTTTGAGCTGACTCCGTCCGCCCTGTCCCGTATAGTGGCTGCTAGCCACAGGTGCCTGTTGAGCACTTGAAATGTGGTTAATGCGACTAGGGATTGGATTTTTAATTTTTTTAATTAATTTTAATCTAAATAGCCACATGTGGCTAGCAGCTACTGTGTTGGAGTCTTGACAGTGCAGCTCTAAACTGTTCCAGGGTTGGACCACTTTGTTTGGCCTTCGTAAACTACACTTGAAGTTTCTTTGGTGTTGAACAGTCACATGGAGTTTCCTTTGGAGACCTCTCCTGAAAGCTGTGCATTGTTGGAGCCCCTTCCAGATCTATGATGTGCAGCTTGCGCTTAGTTCTGAGCTTCAGTTTCTCCCTCCAGACCTATCATTGTACTTCCCGGATCAAGCCCGTGGGTCTCTCTTCATTATTGTGCATCTTCATTTGCACCCTGAGGAGCCCAAAGTTAAATCTTTGATTCAACTGTAGCATGACTGGAGTCGTCCCATCAAACTTCATGGCTTTCCATTCATTCTGAGCCAAAGATTTTATTATGTGTATTTTTTTATAAAGTTCTTGAAAGTCTTCATGAAGATGGTTACATTTTACATGAAATCTTTAGGATCTATCCTGAGGCTTCACTCGGAAGGATTAGTAGCGCTTCAGTACTTTTATGGTGGGCTGCATTTTATTCAGTTGAATCCAAATTGGGTTCTTGTGCTGTGCCGGTGTGATGCTCTCCGTTGACTTTATTTGGAGGACATATGGGAAATCTTACTTTGCTGGAATTGAAAATGTGTTCTCCAGGATTTCCTAGTCCCATGCCTGACCTCTGCAGATAACGAGTAACTGCGAACTGGTGGCAAAATATTTTTTGACCTTCCTAGAATAGCACTGTTAAGGCGTAGAACCTTGAGAAAGTGTTAAAAGTCTTACTCTTCCTTTGTTTCTGCCAAGTGTTCCTCCCTGGGTATTTTTAAATATTTTAATAGCCCTAGTTTTTACATAGACTTCAGAATTACAATTTGGAAGGCATTAAGAATAATATGCTGAAAACTTATTAATAAACACCTTTGCCTGCAAGGAAGCAGGGTAGAACCGGAAACTAGTGATGTGCTAACCAAGGATAGCACACTAAACCATCTGTGTGACTCTTGGCAGGAATAAAATGACAAAACAAGGTCCTGGGGAGTGCTCACTACCAGGTGTGTGATCAAAAGATAAACGCATTCTCATGTGATACAACTGGCCCCGTGCCTTTGGTACCCGTGGGGCATGTGTGTATGTGCGTTTACGCGTGCAAGGTTTAGCATTTTAGTGTAGTTAGGAAGTCGGAAGAGGAAAAGGCTGGAAGCAGAGGACTTTAACAGTGCTCGGAGTCATTGTTGTTGCAAACTCTGGATGTGGACTCTAGGAAACCGCTCTGGAATTTCAAGTGTAACATGATGATAAGCATCAAATGGTGGTTTGTTGCTGAGGTGCAAGGCCAGGCTCTTCAGGAAAGAATGGATGAGTGACCTTAAAAGAAACATGGTCTCTTATTCAGCTAACAGTGGACTTGGAAGAAGATTGGGACCACGTGAAGATTCTTTCTTTTCTTTTTTCCCCTTTATTGAGAGAAGACAGAGGCCAACGATTTTTTCCATGCTATTTAATGTTATACATTTTCATGAAAAGCAGACAAATATAAAGCCTTTCATTTCGACCCCAAATTAGAACAACTTAGGCTAAATAACTCTAATTTTGAATACTTAAGAACCTTAAGAGATTTATTTTATGAAGGAATTTTGTGGTTTCGAACAAAATTTTTGCTCCTGTGAACTGCAGTGGTTCATTTGAAATTGATTCTGTTTTCTCCATTCCTAAAGTTAGCAGGAGTATCTGCTAAAGCTTTTACCAAGCTTGCATAGTTTGAATGCTGTCAAGTTCAAATTTCATATACTTCTAGTAGATACGTGAGCTTGAGCTTAGTTTTTAGTACATTATTACTTTGGTTTCCCCAAAGCTTTTTTTTTTTTTTGGACAAATTCCAGCTCTTCAAGTAATGATAAAAGTTAAAAAGGAAAAGGAATGGATTGATTTCTGTGTACCTTTTCGTTGGGTGAGGTAATGAAACACGATAGTACATCTATAGGCATAGTCTTTTCATATAAGTTTGCCAGAAGGTCATTTCCTATCATCTCCTTTTGAAAGAACTGAGGTGTGCCCACTCCCCGCCCTCCCTGTCTTTCCAGTTTATTTATGTATGTGCGAGTACTTCTTGCATCTTTCTGGCCTCTCCTCTATAGCTCAGGGTAACTTTGTCAGGAATTTAACCCTAACTGGATTTTAGGAGATGGTCTCCAATCAAACCCTTATTGGGGCTCCCCCTTCCTGGAACCTCACTTTATATCAAAAATTTAAAAAATACTGAAAAATACAAAAGTGCAAAGATTCATGAAAATAGAATGCTATAAACATATGAGTTAAGGCCAGGCATGATGGTGCATGCCTGTAATTTCAGTACTTGGGAGGCTGAGACAGGAGAACCACAGGTTCAAAGCTAGCCTCAGCAACTTAGTGAGACCCAGTTTCAAAATAAAAGATAAAATAGGGCTGGGGTGTAGCTCAGGGGTAAAATGTCTCTGGGTTCAATCCCTAGTACCACAAAAAAGAAAGAAAGAAAGAAAAAAGACCCACACATGAGATCACAAATATTAATCATGCAAAGCCAAACAATGAAGAAAGTTTCAAGCGTTCTCTTGGCACAGCATCCCTGTGTGATTCTGGCCAGAAACTTAACTGTATATAATTATGAGGAGCAATCCGTATAATCTAACTATGAGGAACCATTCTCAAGACAGTGGGGACCTCTCAAATCAGCTGTCCTGAACTCTTGGACAATGTTGACACCCTGAATGGCAGAAAAGACAGAGGGGACTCTTCTAGATTAGAGGTAACTAAAGAGACATAATAACACAGTGTGATCCTTAATTAGATTTAAAATAGCTTTATTAAAACTCAATTCACATACTCTAAAGTTTATCCTTTTAAAGTATATAATCAGTGGGTTTTAGTATATTCAAATTGTTCAGTGGTCATTACTATAATTCTAGGACATTTTATCACATCAAAAAAGCCCCTTTACCAGTCATTCCCCATTCTCCTCCGACTCCTCCCCTCCAGCCCTGCCCCCAAGCCCTGATCTCCTTTCTGTCTCTGCGTTTTCTGGACATTTCATATAAATGGAGTTATACAATATGCGGTCTGTTTTTCAGTTAGCGTAATGTTTCCAAGGTCCATCCATGTTGTGGTCCATATCCGTACTTCATCCCTTCCTTTGTGTTTTGCTGAGGGACATTCTGTTGTGTGGATTCACATCTTGTCCATCCATTGTCAGTTGCTCAATGTGTGTGTGTGTGTGTGTGTGTGTGTGTGTGTGTGTGTGTGTGTTGGTTGTACTGGGACTGAATCCAGGAGTATTCTACCTCTTAGCTACACCTCTGGCCCTTTATATTTTTTGTTTTGAAACAGGATCTTGGTAAGTTACTGAGAGTCTCACTGAATTGCTGAGGCTGGCCTCGAGCCTGTGATCCTCCTGTCTCTGTCTCAGTCTCCCAAGTACTGGGATTACAGGCATGCACCACCAATGCCTGGCTAGGAATCTGTCTCTCAACGGCAAATTCTGTTGACTACTTTCTTCAATATGTATGGGCTATGTCTTTCTTGGTTTATTGCATGTCTCTTAATTTTTTGTTGATAACTAGATGCTTTAAATAAGATAATTTGGAAATTGTAGAACTCAGACTTCCCCCTCTCTAGCATTTGTCATTGTTTCATGACTCTCTTGTATTAATTCTGTAAACTCTGATTTCTCTGTTGTCTGTGTCCACTGAAGTCTCCACTTGGTTTGCTTAATTGGAGCTAATGATTAAACAGAGATATCCTTAAGTGCCAGTAACCAATAAGCCTCCAGCCTTTGCCAGAGTGCTCCTGTAAGGGCAAGTCAGATCGCGTCACTCTTGTGCCCTGAGCCCTCTGACGACTGTCATCTCACTCACAGTTACAGCGAGCCCTGCAGTGGCCAGGCCCAGAATCAAAGGTGAAGCCCTGCTTGGCCGAGCATCCACATGGTCCAGCCCTCCTCCCTCTCGCCCCTGTTTACAGCTTGCTGGGTGGGCCTGTGTGCTGACCCTCAAACACACCAAGCAGTTCTGACCTCAGGGCCTTGCAGCTGCCACATCTTCTCATGGCTCACTCCCTCCTTGGGCCTGTGTGCACTTGGTGCCTCGGAGTGGGTTTCCCTGTCCCCTCCTCTTCCCCTCTGCTCTCCATCACCCCCTCTGCTTTATTGTCCCCACAGTGCTTATTTCTGTCACACTCCATAGCCCTTCCCTGGTCTCTGCTGTCCCCTCTCTGGAGCGTCAGCTCTTTGACAGCAGGGGTTCCTGTGTGTTGTGCTTGCCGCCTGTTTGTGGGGAAGGGCCTGCCATTGCTGGGTTGAGCGAGTGTGGGACCTCTGGCAGTCTGTTTTCTTTCTTTTTTTGTTTTTTTTTCAGTACTGGGGATTGAACCCAGGGGCATTCTACCTCTGAGCTATGCCCCCATCCCTATTTTTTATTCTTTATTTGGAAACAGGGTCTCACTAAGTTGCAGAGGACCTCACTAAGTAGCTGAGGCTGGCCGCGAACCCAGATCCTCCAGTCTCAGCCTCCCAAGTACTGGGATTACAAGCGTGCGCCACCACGCCCGCTGGCAGTCTGTTTTCAATTGTTCTTGACAAGGCACCAGGCTGCTGCTCCGTGGCCTTGTCCACTGGCGGGCTTCATGATGACTTCTGATGGTTCCCAGATGTCCAGGTCCCGGGTCTATCTTCCAGGACCTTCATTTTCTCCAGAGAAGAGCCCCCCAGTTTTTCTGAGGTGTTGGGGTTCAGGCTGCCTGGAGTGGAAGCACAGCAGCTTATGCTGGCATTCTGGGAGCTGGGGAAGGCACCAAGGGTCTCAGTCTGACAGCAGACTGCCGGTTAGTTGTCCCCCTCATCTTGGCTCCCCTCCCCACAGTTGTCCCCTGGTCTCCTGAGGGCTGGTGGGAATGAGGCATTTACTGGCCCCTCACCCTTCTGTTGAGGCCCGTGCTTCATCCTGTCCTCCCAGATCCCCGGGCCTCAGCATCGAGGGAGGACTGCGCTCCCCGCACAGCCACCTCTGCGCTCTTGTCCACCAGGTTAAGTCTCACAAACCACTATATTTCTTTCCTGTTCTTTTTGCCCTTGTAGGTTAACACCTTCTCAGATTCATTTACTGTCATTTTAACAAGGCTTGGGGGGGTGCCATTACCAACTGAAAACTCTTCGTAGTTCTAAATATCAGCTTTAATTTTGTATTGAAGTGTTGGGTTGGCGTGTCTTGTCATCCCAAGCTCTTAAGTATAGGCGTGCTGTCTTATGTTTATTTGTACTCATGTTTACAGTGACCCAGTGGTGTAAGCAGTCTTTCTTTTTGTTTTTTTCATTTGGCCCTATTTTTCTTATCATTTCACTTCATTGTCTCAATGACTTTTTCAAAAGCTCAAGCAGAATTGAATCAGGGTAGATAATAATTTTTCTCCTTTTTAAAAATAAGTCTTTGAAAATGTTGAAATAGCTCCTCTGCTAATCTGATTTTTAGGAACAGGATGAAGCACTACAAGTAGAGTACTGTGAGTGACTCAGGGTTGCGCAAACGCATGTAAACCTGGATGTGCAATTAGGCAGCTCATTACATTGCAAATGTGATTACAAGCTTAAAGACATGACCACTCCCTCTGGCTCACCCAGTTGTTTCTCTGGTCCTAGGCGGATGGTTCTTTATTGCAAAGTCTCCGCTGTCAGAATTTGAAAATAATATGCTGGTACCAGTGGGCCTTTCAACCAATAATGGAGGAAAAGGACATTTTCTTTGGAGTTTGTGTTGCAGAGTTGGTTGTCTTACTCTGCAAAGTCCCATTCTCCTGCTAGGGATGCAGACAATGCAATTAGAAACATTATCATTAATCATAATAGTGGTCCGCGATATTTTTAGTATAATATAGGTAAATCCAGTATATATTTATATTATGCTATAGCTCCATCATCTCTTATCTGCAGTTCTCAAATCCAAAAGGCCTGCAGTTATTTTTCTAACTTATTGGCAGCCAACCCCAACGCGATGTGACCTGACCTGATTTATTAGGACTCAAGCCGCCATGAAATGATGAGGCTTTCTGTCTCTCAGGTCAGTGGCGTGCGCACACACAGCTTCTGCTGCACTGTGTGGATGGGTTGGAGGATGGACCACTGTCCCAGCCTCTGCAGAAGGTTGTTTTGGGGGGCGGGGAGGGGGTTACAGGGAATTGAACCCAGGGCTTCTGGAGCACTGAGCTACATCCCCAGCCTTTTTGTGGGGGGGGCACAGGGTCTCACTGCATTGCCCAGGCTGCCCTCAATTGTTATCCTCCTGCTGTCACAGCCTCCCGAGTAAAATAGCTGGGATTACAGGTGTGTGCCGCCATGCCCATATCCGCCAACAATTGTACATAATCTGTTTTTGTTTGTTTGTTTGTTTTTGCAGTGCTGGGGCTCCAACCCAGGGCCTTTTGCATGCTAGGCAAGCAAGCACTCTACCACTGAGCTGCACCCCAACTCCTGTATTACCTTTTTTAAATGCTCAATATTCTGAGCTCCAAACCCTGGTTCCGGTAGTTGCTGATAAAGAATTGTGGCTTCCCAGTGAGAATAATGATTCTGTTTAGACCTGGGTTTAAATTCTAACAGGGTGGTAAAATTTCTATCTCTTATTAAAGTGTGGGTTGTTAGCACTATTATTGTTGTTATTTTTATTATTGCTCTAATTCCAGAACTGATATTCCTATCTACTTTTAAAATATCCTGAAAACAGTTTTTTAGTAAAATGACTATATAATTTATATGGTTACTAGGTGGTAAGATTATTTTATATTATTTTATATTCTAACTCCCCATTGTTGCTAGCAAATAGTGTTCATTTATATAATGGCATCATTATTAGATAAAATGTTTAAACTGAGTTTCTAGGATTGTAATAGTATATGATCACTAAAAGACAGACTTGACAATTCTTCTAAACAAGCATCTTTTGTACCATTAGTAATGAGTGAAATATATTAATTTTATGTAGCATTAAGTTCTATTTAGTATAGCAGTTACGTTGACAATTGTTCTAACCAAGCCTCTTCTGTATTATTAACAATGAATAAAAGATATCAATTTTATATAACGTTAAATTCTAACTATTTAATATAGCAGTTAAAATTTTCTACTTGTAAAATCGTAACCTCTCAGAGTTTTTCAAGGCCTAGATCAAATGCCCCCTTCAAAACGATCTTGACATGTCTCTACAGCTCAAGGACTTCTAGACACATTTAAAAATTTTTCTATTTTGACACTAATCCCATTATATTTCTACACTTTGTGTTATTTTCTACACTTCATCATTGTTTTCTACACTTTGTGTTACTTATATTTGACATTTAGTACTTAGTTTTAAGTAAATGCTCAGTTAACTCCGTGTGTGTGTGTGTGTGTGTGTGTGTGTGTGTGTGTGTGTGTTCCTGGGAATTGAACCCAGGGACACTCCACATCCAAGCTACATCCCCAGCCCTTTTTATTTTTTGTTTTGAAACAAAGTCTTGCTAGATTACTGAGAGTCTCACTACATTGCTGAGGCTGTCCCCCCTAACCTTTGATCCTCCTGTCTCAGCCTCCCAAGTACTGGGATTACAGGCGTGTGCCACCATGCCCGGCTTCAGTTAACCTTTTGAATGAATGAATGAATGAATGAATGAATGAAAAATCCTATAGTCTACATAAGTACTGCTATATTTGAAACAAAACTTTTCCTTAGTAGTTTCATTCTACTGCCCATTTTTATAGTGTATACTGAACTTGAAACATAATAAATATGGAACTTAATAAATATGTAATGAATGAAAATGGAATTAAAATCTACCTCACTGCTTTTAATCATTCTAGTTTTATCCTCTGAAGTTAAATGAATATTACTTTTGTCCTTTTCTCAGCAATACTCTTTTTTAACTATCATCATTCTTTCACCAGTTATCATTCCAAAATACATCCCACTTCATACTGTGTGCTCTGTTGCATTCTGAAATTTTATAAAAGAATATTTTTAAAATTCTACTGCATGTACTTAGGATATTATACTTCTTTGGGGCTAATATAAGTATGTATCAGTTAAAGTTTTCCATGTATAAGTCAATTTTGGTTCAGAGTTATTTATTGTTTGTTGATACATTTTCAACCAATGGAGTTATTAAGAATTTTCTCAGTTGGTATCATTTTTAAATTGCCTTACATCATTAGTTGAAGACACAAGATGATAATTTCAGATTTTCTTATTATTCTATCTTATCAGTTATTTTCTTATCTTTCATGTTAATAGAATAAATGATTTATTTTGCCATTCAGTAGCATTATAAGTAACGGGAAAATGATGGCAGTTATAGTGAGTACATAATATTAATGTTTTGCTGTTGTTTTAATCTCTTGATCTGTTAAACCCATCTCTTCATTAATCCTCCATCTTTATTTCTGCCTCAGCACAGCTTTGGCATGTGACACAGTGACTTTTCAACAGTAGAATGGGTGAAGGGGCACTTGGCTCTGTCAACTCCCTAGGACTTTGAATATTTACCCTGTTTCTGTACCACTCTTAATCATTCTCGTCCATTACCAGAATATATGAGAATTTTGGACTTTACAGTTAAGTGCACAGACTAATGTCTTAAAGGCAGATTTCATCACGGAAGTAGATAGTCTTGGCTGGGCGTGTATCTCTGTGGACTTTAAAATTGGTTCTCTGCCCACATCGGTTGGAACACACAGATGCCTGGCTGCTGTTGAGCCGCGGCGGCCTTCCCAAAGCCAGGCTCATAGGTCAAGTTCTGTCACATTTCAGAGGACCAAGATCTGTATTTAGAATGCTTGATAAGATTATTATTATCCATTTCTTGCAATCACTTTTCAGTTTTCTATTTTTACTGACCTGAGACTTTAGGAAATTCTTATAAATTAAAAGTAGAAGGTCATTAACAGAATATAGAACTTTAAAATAGAACAGTTTTCTGAAACAAGTCTCTTAAGGTACATTAAAAATGTAGGTAAGCCGGGCATGGTGGCACACGCTTGTAATCCCAGTACTTGGGAGGCTGAGACTGGAGGATCACAGGTTAGGGGGGACAGCCTCAGCAATGTAGTGAGACTCTCAGTAATCTAGCAAGACCCTGTTTCAAAATAAAGAATAAAAAATAGGGCTGGGGGTGTAACTCAGAGGTAGAATGCCCCTGGGTTCAATCCCCAGTACCGCAAAAAAAAAAATGTAGATAAATAAGCAATAATCAGTTTTGGCAGACGTGTAAAATATAGCAATATGATGACATACAGAAAACCCAGAACTTTTTTTTTGATGTGCTGGGGGTGGAACCCAGGCCCTCATGCTAAGCATGCACTGTACCATTGAACTACATCCCCAGCCCAGAAAACGTAGAACATGCGATATAGTAGTAATAGTCCATCAGTGGCTAAAAGGATATTTTCCTCAAGTTGTAAAACCTAAAATTTAGGGAGTGATACATTTTTAAGATTAGTTGAAGTTTACCATACGTTATGACTATGTAGACAGCAAGGGGTTTTTATACATAATAAGTGGTCATTGTAGGTACATCAGAGTTTAAGCCTGCCTTATTGGTTAAGGTGCCCACTATTGTTGCAATTTTATGGTAGGCCTCTGAGGAAAACTCTAATGTAGATAAAACCTGCAGTTAATAGTAGTCTAAATCAGTAATTTCCACTTTGTTATGGTGGTTCTGATGTTTTTCTCTGAACTAGGGAAATATGATTAATAAAGTCAACCACTAAATTTGTTTTTGATGGAAATATTTCCTTCTATAAAATTTAATGGCCATGAATCTGATTGCAGAGATTAGTTACCATAACTAGACCTGTCTCATGAGAGGCAATTTGAAAAAATTCCATTAAAATCCAGATAGTTAATCAAAAAGAATGTTGTGGAACATTATAAAAGAAGACTATGTGAAAGTAAATGCAGATGGTCTGGTATTTTGTTGTTCTGCCCCTCAGTTCTATGAGTCAGTACACACAGTCCAGTCTTCTCGTTGTCTTTGAATCTGTGTTTATGACTGCTTTAAAGGAAAGTCAGTCAGACCTTCCCATCTGTGGGTTCAGCTTCTGTAGATTCAACAACCACAGATTGAAAGTACTTGAAACACAATTGCATCTGTATTGAACATGTACAGACTTTTCCTTGTCATTATTTCCCAAACAATATAGTATAACAACTATTTATGTGGCATTTGCATTGTATTAGATTTTATATAATCTGGAGAAGATTTAAAGGATACGGGCAGATACGTGAAGGTTATAAGCAAATACTCTGCCTTTTTATATGAGGGGCTTGAACATCCACGCACTGTGGTGTCCGCAGGGGTTCTGGAACCAATCCCCTGAGGATACTGAGGGACAACTATTTTATTTTGAGGTCGTGTGGATAGCCAGATCCCCTTGCATAGGAGTCACAAGTGTTCTTATATACAGTAGTTTTATGGTGAGGTATGTGAATATTTTTATCTGAGTAAGAAAAATTAGACCATTTAAAAATACTTTTGCTAAAGAAGACCTTCTAAATTTTAGTACCTTGTGTACATGAAATTCACATGTATTCTATATGTGAACAGGTTTATTTATTAAATATTTATTGAGCATTTATAACTTGGCAGGCACTGTTCTAGGTAACGAAATTCAACAATTAGCAAAACACATGAAGTTCTCACTTCCCAAGAAGACAGTATCTTGGGTGATATATTCTAGAAAAGTGGTAATAGTGTACTTTTGTTGTGTCTAAGAGAAGAAAATGTTGCTTGGGTAGAGCTCTGCTCTTGCAGATACATGCTGACTGGCAGCCCCGCCGGTACAAGTGCAGGGTGCCCGTATCCTCAGCAGATGCCCCGTGATGTGTCCAGCCTGCGTCTTCATAAACCCCAAGTCCTTTCATGTGCACTTGCCTCTGATGAGCAGTCTCAACTCATTGCTCTACCACGACTCCATGTGTGTGAAGCACGTGTCACACATGCATGCACATGCCTTTGTGTTGCAGTGAGCTTTCACCCTCCTTCAGGAGATCATGGTCACCGCCTCTGCTCTAGCACAGTGCTTTATGTGTGGTCACATTGAGTGTGAATGTTTGTTGGCTTCGTGCTGCTGTCCTGAAATTTCTTAAAATCATAGCAATTCATTTAACAAGTGTTCTACATTAAAATTTTAAAAATACCTTGATTTCTTGAAAGTTTGTTGTTTATGGTTCGAGTTAAACCACTTAGTATATCAAACCTTTTACTTTTATTTTTAAAAAATGGTACAGATTACACTAATGTGAAACTTCTATATAAGACTGCTTTTATGCTCATTAAAACTTGCTTTTCAGCTGGGCATGGTGGTACACACGCCTGTAATCCCAATACTTGGGAGGCTGAGACAGAAGGATTGCAGGTTCTAGGCCAGAGTGTGGTAGCTTATCAAGAACCTGTTTCAAAATAAAATATGGCTGGGGGTGTAACTCAGAGGAAGAGCACCCCTGGGTTCAAACTCTAGTACAAAAAAAAAAAAAAGACTTGTTTTTCATGTTCCTGAGCCCCATAGCCTTTGTGGTGGGAGTCAGGGGACCACTCTTTCTAATCAGGCAAAATAATTTAACTAAATATTAGTATGGCCATATCTAACATCTACTTTTTTTTTAATTGAAGAGGATGTTAACAGGAACTCTTTTCCTTTGTTATAAAATTCTCTTCCTCCTACCCTCTCTTCTCCAAAAAGGTTAAGCTAGATTTAATGATTTTCATTATGATTTGGGGTTTTTTCCTTGTATAATTAATTACTTTTGAAACAAATAGGCACATTGTCACTGGAAGTTCCATGTTGTCTGAACCCAGTGTTCTCTCATCAAGAGCATTCTCTCCGCCATGGACTGAACAGATTTCCCTTGAACTGAGCATCGCCCTCAGCGGGCGCGGCATCACAGTGGGAAGATCTGTATCAGCATGGAACCGTACCCGGCAACCACAGGCTTCTATGGCAGCAGGGGGATAATGAACTTGGCAATTCACATGTTGTTAGTTGGGTATAAATTCTGTTCAGTCTTTTGTTCCTCGGCCTTTCAATTGGGGTAACTTGTGAGTCCTGGCCACCTACTTAAGGCTAGGTCTAAAGAATTCCATGTATGGAAGACTTTTTAATTAATTAATTTTAAAATTAACCAAGAAAAATCATATATGTTGTATTGTGTATAACATGTTTTGAAATATGTATGCTGTACATTATGAAATGGCTAGATTGAGCTAATTAACATTTACATTTCTTCATATACTTATTTTTTGTGATGAGAATACTTAAAATCTCTTAAAACTCTCAGCAGTTTTCAAGAATATAATACATTGTAATTACATTGTAATTAACAGTAGCCTAGAATTAAAAATTCTTTTTTCCTGGCACTGGGGATTGAACCCAGAACCTCAGACATGCTAGGCAAGCACTCTACCACTGAGCTACATCCCCAGCCCTTTTTATTTTATTTTGAGACAGAGTCTTGCTAAGTTGCCTAGGCTGACCACCATGCTTGGCTCTAGAATTTTAATTTTTAATGAATTAAATGAAACAGGCCATAGAATTGAATATTATTATTAAGTAATTAGTTGAAAAATCTTGAAAGACGGTAATTCTCATTTTAGATTTTTGTTAGTTATGGGTGACAAACTTTTTAAAATATGTTTTTGTAGATTCTGGTACTGTTTTGAGTGAGGGAGGTGATGGATGAATGGGTGGAGGTCATTATAAGTACTTGAATTATGTATCTGTATGTAATAGTTCTAATGTAAGAACATTCATTAATATTTGTGTATCCTAAACTCAAGTGAGTTTTTTTGCCTTATAAGCCTAAATTCTTTCTATTTTGTTTATTCTTTTTCATTATCTACTTGTTCATTATACATATTGCAGTTATTTTTCAGTACTTCTGATAGAAATAAGGACTTATAAGGTATAGTTAAGAAAATATGGTTGTACAATAGCTAAGTCTTAGTTTCACGCTAAGGATGTGCATTTGTTAACCTTTAATAAACACCAACAGGTTTTGGGTCCTGCTCCTCGGTGGTGTTCCTTCTTAGACAACCTGACAGAAGAATTAGAAGAGAATCCTGAAAGCACAGTTTATGATGATTACAAATTTGTCACCAAGAAAGACCTTGAAAATTTAGGTAAAAAAAATTACGATAAAATCTGTATAAAATTTTTTCTACTTTCAGGTTTAAACATTAAAATTGACTGAGCTATGTTTCCCTGATTTTCTAAATCTTCCCTTTCTGCCAAATCAGATATTAAACATGCTACAATTTTTCAAATTTGAGCTCGATCTCTGCTTAAAGAAAGTTTTAGGCAATTCTACCTCCAGAATCTTTGTTGTACCTTAGAGGAAAAGCAGTTTCTTTTAGCAAACTAGCTATATACAGGAAAAATATCTGTCAAGAAAGCAGTGATTATTTCCAGTACTATCTGAGTATAATAAAATTTTGAAAATATCTCAGAAACTACAAGTAAATGGTTTCTGGTTCTCTCTTAGATTTGTTTATAAAAGACCTAATCCACGCCAGGCGTGGTAGCGCACATTTGTAATCCCAGTACTTTGGGAGGCGGAGACTGGAGGATCTGGGTTCGCGGACAGCCTCATCTCTCTCTCTCTCTCTCTCTCTTTTTCTTTCTCTCTCTCTCTCTCTCTCTCTCCCTCTCTCCCTGTCTCTCTCTCTCTCTTTCTCTCT
>PVJS01016733.1:0-37107 GCA_004027185.1 Glis glis
ACCGGGTCTCATGAAGTTGCAGAGGGCCTCACTAAGTAGAGAGAGAGAGAGACAGGGAGAGAGAGAGAGAGAACTGAGGCTGGCTGCGAACCCGGATCCTCTGGTCTCCGCCTCCCAAAGTACTGGGATTACAAGCGTGCGCCACCACGCCCGGTAGTTAGTAAATATTTCTGATGCACTCTGTTGGGGTCCACAGATGGAAAGACTCAGCTCCTATTTTTATTTTTTTAAATTTTTGGTGGTACTGGGGATTTAACCCAGAGGGATTCTACCTCCCAGCTATACCCCAAGCCCTATTTTTTATTTTTATTTCGAAACAGAGTCTCACTAGGTTGATGAAAGTCTCACCATTTGCTGAGTCTATCCTCGAACCTGTGATCCTTCTGTCTCAGCCTCCCAAGTACTAGGATTACATGCATGCGCCACAACACCTGGCTTCAGCTTTTATTTTTAAAGGAGATTAAATCTAGTGGAGAGACAGACAGGAAACACCAAAAAATAATAACAACAGAAAATAGTTTGGGAGCTTTTACTATAAGTAAGCAGTCTAATTTTATATATATTATCTCATTTGACTTTCGACCAACTCTAAAGAATAAAATTTAGTGTTATTACACCAATATTACAGAATGTAAAAAAGTAAAAGTAAAAACTTTACAAACTGAAGCGAAAAAAAGGTCAAGCAACCCACTAAGAGAATACAATATATTAAAAAATATGGCTGGGTGTGGTGGCGCACGCTTGTAATCCCAGTACTTGGGAGGCTGAGACAGGAGGATCCGGGTTCATGGCCAGCCTCAGCTACTTAGTGAGGCCCTCCGCAACTTAGTGAGAACTCTTGAGAAATGAAAGTAATAGGGATTTAAAGCTAACCATGCCAGAGGCTACTTAGCTCAGAGAATTTTACCTTGCTTAGGGACCTAGAGAACTCTTAGAACCCAACGACTGTAAGTCCTGGGTAAGAAGACCTCCAACTCTAACAAATAACTTTAAGCAAATTAAAGAAGATAAGCCCACTTTGGTAAATTGTATGGCTGATTATTAGCTAAAGCAGCTCATATTCTTTCTCCCAAATAAAATATTCCTCTAGGATCTGAATTTGCCTCCTTTATAAATGACTGAGAATATTTACAACTCATGGGGACAAGACAACCTTAAATTCTCTTCAGTTTGCCTAGATTTTGGACCAGTTTCTCTCTGACTATACTGCCCTGGCCTCCCTTTTCTTAAGCATTTAACGTTAGAAAACTTGCAATTCTAAATATTTCTCTATCCTGTTGAGATTTAAATCTTCTCCCAGCCTTTGGCCAGTTTTACAACCCAGCAGTATCTCTCTAGGACCAGGGAGGCTTCTCTTTGATAGTGGCTGTATCAAGCAAGTTAACACTTCCACCTCCGTAAGAGGGTAGGGCCTAACTAACTTTGATAAGTGCCAATTAGAAAACACAGATGGCTTAATCTAATTGACCAAACTCCCCACTAAGGACCTTCAGTGCTTTTCCATTAAATCTCTCCATGACTAACAATCCTAAGACCTTTTATTTCAGTGGAGTTGAGCTTCATCTTCCTGCCCTGTTGGAATAGTCTTGAATAAAGTCGCCCTTGCCTGTTTAACTGCTCAGTGCATTTTTTTCTTTGGCAGAGCTAAACACAAAATCATAAATGCAAATACTAAGCCACTCCATCCCCAAAAGAATATGAAAAAAACTAGGTTACATTTCATAAAATTCAAAGGTTCTGAATTTTTGGTTGTTACAGGGCTGATTTGGTTTGAGAATCAAGTGACCACTGAGGAAAGGCAGCGCAATCTGTTTTAAAATATAATTTATTCTATGTTAATGATGTAGAAAAAAAGATGATTCATATCTTGGCATATTAAAGATGGACATTTTATCACTATAAAGAAAAATCTTAGCCGGCTGCAATAGTGCATACCTGTAATCTCAGCACTTGGGAGGCCGAGATAGGAGGATTGCAGGGTTGAGGCCAGCCTCAGTAACTTAGTGAGACTCTGTTTCAAAATTTAAAACCTAATTAAATAAAAATTATAAAAAGAAAAATCTATTTAGCAAACTGAACTCATATTGTATATAATCAAATTCTCCATGAGCATGCTTATCCTTTACATATTAAAAGTATAATTTCATTTTTAACTTCTTTCAAAATATAAAATGAGTAAAGACAGTTTCTTGCTCATGAAGATCTTCCTACCTAGGTGAAAAGCAAGGCTCAACATCACATTTCATGAGCTGTCGACAGGTCTCTTGAATTCATGATTTAATAATTTTATCCTGGAAAAAATGAACTCTTAGCATGTTGTAGGTTATGCCCCAGTTAATCTCTATTAAACTAGAAATGACAAATTATGGATGACCAAAGAATGCTGTTTAATTAAGCAAATCGAAGCTCATACTAGAATATTAGAAGTAGGTGGATTCTTGCCCAGAAAACCACAAAGAAGTCAATTGTATTTTATAGGGTTGCCAAAAGATTGTTAACTCTAAAAATATGCATAAGGTCATGAAATTGAGAAGTTCTGATTTCTTGAAATAAGAGGAAGCAGCTGAATTACAACAGAACTGCTGTAAAGATTTCTGAAATTGTGTCACTTTCTTTTGCCCGCCCTCACAGGGACATCTTAGAGAGTGTATCCTCCCTTGCACAATTTTATCTCTACTCTTCTGCAGCCTCGTTCCAGGCTCACATTCAACAGACTAATTAGTAGCACCACTTAAATGATTAATAGGCACTTCACAATGACCACATCCAAAAGTGTAATTTACAACCCATCTAAGGCTATTCCTATAGTTATGTAATTATATGTATTATTATATTATAATATGATATCATAATAAATATGTAATAATCATAATAATGTAGCATAGTTCTATAACTATCTAATTATGCTTATAATTATATACTAATATTTATAATTAACAATTCATCCACCTCTCATCATAACGCACTCCTTCAAGCCACCACCATGCCCAGTTCCACTTCTATTGATTTCACTTTCTCTGGGCTTCCTTATCTACAGTCTTAAATCACACAAACGCCACAACGTAATCAGAGAGATTTCCAACACAAGCCCGAGCACTGCATCTCCCTGCAGAAGTCTCTCCATCGTCTCTTCCATCACACGGAGACTGAAAACCAGGACACTTCACCACCACACTACCATCTATGTTTCTTTTTTTTTTTTTTGCGGTACCGGGGATTGAACCCAGGGGCGTTCTACCTCCGCGCTACACCCCCGGCCCTATTTTTTATCCTTTATTTTGAAATCGGGTCTCACGAAGTTGCGGAGGGCCTCACTAAGGAGAGAGAGAGAGAGAGAGAGAGAGAGACAGGGAGAGAGACAGCGAGAGAGCTGAGGCTGGCCCCGAACCTGGATCCTCCAGTCTCCGCCTCCCAAAGTACTGGGATTACAAGCGTGCGCCACCATGCCCAGCTTACCATCTATGTTTCTATCTCTTACCATCTGAACCTTCTCGCTCTTCTCCAGTCACTACAACCTTCTTTCAGTTTCTCAGAGGAACTGCGGTCCTTCTCCCTTAGGCCATTTGTACTTTGTTCCGACTGAAATGTTCTCTTCCGTAAAATTTTCTACCTGGTCAGTTCTGGACATGAATTCAGGTCTCTGCTCAAATACACCCAGCCAGGAAGGATTGACCACAGCAATAATACATCCTCATCCCTTTCCTCCTCCTCTTCATCCCTTCATTCTGAATTTTACTCTTTTTTTTTTTTTTTGCGGTACTGGGGATTGAACCCAGGGGCATTCTACCTCCGGGCTACACCCCCAGCCCTGTTTTTTATTCTTTATTTTGAAACAGGGTCTCACTAAGTTGCAGAGGGCCTCACTAAGTAGCTGAGGCTGGCCACGAACCTGGATCCTCCTGTCTCAGCCTCCCAAGTACTGGGATTACAAGCGTGTGCCACCACACCCGGCTTTTACTCTGTTTCGTAGTGACTTTTGTTCTCGTGTGCTTTTTTGATTCCCACTTTATTGCACTTATCCTCTAGATGTGCTTTTTTCCCCTTTCTTCCCACCAGAACGGAAGCACCATGAACGGGGGTGAATCTTCACTGTTGCGTCTTCAGAGCCCAGCAAGGACTCTGACACATCTTATTATTGAAGAGATTTTTATTGAATAATCACAATTTTCACACTCCATAGATCCAAAAAGCGACATCACCTTCCTCTCTAAAACCAGTGGTTTCTCCAATAACCACATTTTATCAGTTGCTTTTACAGTTTTAGAGTCAGCCTTGAAATATCTCTGCTCCATCCCAGACCCACCACTCTCCTTGTTCTGCCCTTTCCTCCTCCCCTGGCTGCCACTAAGCTTAGTAACTCACCGTTGCAGAGTATTCTACCTGGATTTCTCTTTCCCTTAGAAGACAGGGAAGAAGTGAGGAAAAGCTCACCAATCTAGCAATCGGCTACATCGCAAGGGCCGTGAGTCTGGGAAAAAGGAAAAACTCCCAAGATACCAAGATAGAATGTGCACCACTAAGGAAAAAGAACCTTGCAAGACACCCACAGTGGAGGATAGAGGAAAAAGAAAAGTGAATGTTATCAAGAGCAGAGAAGGAAGAAGAGAGTGTCCTTCTCGCTGCTGGCAGAGAGGCCTTAATGACATGCAGGTTCATTAGCCACCCCCTTTCTTAAACTCATCGGGGGCCCCCACTTCAAACACACTTTACAGTGCAGGTTTATTGGATCCAAGGCCTCAAGTGACATGCCCCACTGCTTCCCCCAGCACGACCTGCACTCAAAGCAAGCCAGCCCCCTTCTTCCCAAGCGCACGTTCACGCCTCCACCTCCCTTCAGGACACAGCACGAAGAACTGCCTCTTCCTTGAAGACTCGCCCGACTCCTCCGCCCAGAGCATCCCAAACAGCCCCCCACATGCCGCCTGGGAGCCGCTGTTGGCATTTACTGCACTCTCTTTCACATTGAAAGGATCCGCAAGCACGCTGACTTCTCTTAGGCAATAAGATCCTTTGGGGTAAGGACCACATCTCCTAGCTCTGAAACTCAATGTGGCATTAGAGAACATAATTTTTCTGAACTCAAGGATTTTTTTTTAAAATGAAGCTAATAATAATGACATGATAGCCTCATGGAATGCTGTGAATAGAGCCACATCTCACACATGTACCCTGTGAGAACGAAATGATTTTCTCTGTGTGAAGCATTTAGAATAGTACCTGACCCCTAGTGCATGCCTTGTAAGAGTTAATGAGTAATATATTACTAGTACAAGTTGTACCTCCTCATTTTCTATATAGGATCCTGTTGGTCCAAAATATTGTTTTTTAAAAAGCAAGGAAATAGCCGGGCATGGTGGCGCATGCTTGTAATCCCAGTACTTGGGAGGCTGAGACAGGAGGATCCGGGTTCGCGGCCAGCCTCAGCTACTTAGTGAGGCCCTCCGCAACTTAGTGAGACCCTGTTTCAAAATAAAGATAAAAAAAATAGGGCTGGGGGTGTAGCTCGGAGGTAGAATGCCCCTGGGTTCAATCCCCAGTACCGCAAAAAAAGAAAAAAGCAAGGAAATCCCTGAAAAAGGATATTTCTAGAAAAAAAATGGGGAGGGGGTGACTACGCACAAGCCAGGTGACAGAAATGTGAAAAGGCTGAACAGCAGTAAGATGTCCCTACACCAGGCAAGTGTAAAGGGAGGGAAGGGGGAAGGAACAGGGTGGGATTGGAGGGAGAGCTAAATGAGCAATGTGTGCATGTATGATGTTGATACCCTGACATATATCAAAATGTATAATTACAATGCACCAATAAATGAACATAAAAAAAGAAAAAAGCAAGGAAATCCCTGAAAAAGGATATTTCTAGAAAAAAAATGTGAGGGGGGTGACTATGCACAAGCCAGGTGACAGAAATGTGAAAAGGCTGAACAGTAGTAAGATGTCCCTACACCAGGCAAGTGTGTGGAATTTCATAAAACGAGAACAGTGAGGAGCTAAAGACAGAGATGACTGGGAATGGAGGCGCAAAATGTGTGAAAGTATCAACCAGCTCAGCACTGATGGGAGGGAGCAGAACTGAGACCGCAAGTCGAATGAGGGTCCGTGCTGGTTGTCTTGTAAGAGACCTGTCAAGAGGATTGCAGGTTTGAGGCCAGTCTTGGTAACTTAGTGAGACCCTGTTTCAAAATAAAAAGATAAAAATAGGGCTGGGGGTGTAGCTCAGAGGTAGAATGTCCCTGAGTTCATTATCCAGTGCCACAATATATATATATTTCTTGAGTCTCTAGAGGAGAGAGAGAGAGAGAGAAGAAGAATAAGAAGAGGAGGAGTAGGAGTAGGAAGAAGAAGAAAGAAGAAGAAGAAGACGAAGACGAAGACGAAGACGAAGACGAAGAAGAAGAAGAAGAAGAAGAAGAAGAAGAAGAAGAAGGTGGTGACGACGGAGGAGCAGCAGGGGGAAGGAAGCAGTTTATCACTGTGAGTAGAAAGGAGAAACATTGGGTGGTACTGGGGACTAAACCCAGGGGTGTTCTACTTCCAAGCTACACCCCCACCACTATTTATTTTTTGTTTTGAAACGGTTTCACTAGGTTGCTGAGAGTCTTGCTAAATTTCTGAGACTGGTCTCGAACCTGCGATCCTCCTGTCTTTCCACTTCCTGAGTACTGGGATTACAGGTGTGTGCCATCACACCCAGCTCAGAAGAAACTTTTTGTGGAATCATTCATGCCTGCTTTTCCAGGCATCCTTCTGATCACTGACATACATCTACAAAGTAAAAAGTTGGAGGGTCCACTAAAAAGCACAAGCAAGTTTTTGGCAACACACTCAGAGAATCATTAACACCAGTAGATCCATGTAGCCCAGAACTATGCAGCATGAAACAAATTCTAAAAGTAAGGCCTGGAAGTCTCTCTGACAACACGAAGACAAAAGGTCTTTGTGCATTTTTACTTCGGGCTGTTTGGTAGGCCTGAGCTATCCACTCAGGTCAGTGGATAGCTCAGGCCTATCCACTGACGCTTAATGAACACGAACTAGTCATGTCACATTCTGCTGTGGGCAGTGAGCATTCTAAAACTAAGTACTGGCTCCTACTTGTTACACACAGTATGGGCTAAAGAACTGTCTGACACTGACAGAACTGATTTCCATCCACGAACCAAGCACAGGAGAGGGGTAGCTTTGGGGTTATTGAATACCCCCAAGGGGACTAGACAGAAGGACACGACTGGATGTCTCTAGAAGTCAGAAAGGCTCCTTTCAGCACCACAATCACATTGTTTGGCATTTTGTCTCCTGAGCACTCTTTATTGCTGTGCTTTTATGAGCATTCCAGAGTTTGTCTCTAAAACCAGATTAATGACATTGGTCACGTGTGTGTGTGTGTGTGTGTGTGTGTGTGTGTGTGTACTTGTGCACACTGGGAATTAAACCCAGGAGCATTCTACCTCTGAGCTATACCCCCAACCCTTCATTTTTTATTTTGAAACAGGTCTTGCTAAGTTGCTGAGGTCCTTGCTATGCTGCCGATGCTGACCTAGAACCCGCAATCCTCCTGTCTTAGACTCTCAAGTACTGAGATTACAGATGTGTGCCACCACTCCCAGCTGGTTGCAAGTCTTAATGGATAATGTACAGCAGACTTTAGCATAAAGTCTTTTTTGGATTGTTTGAGGTCTCCCACCTGCTTCTGTAGATTTTTATATGCCCTAGATTAAATAGAGAATAGGCATATACATTTTGAAAGGAAAAAAAAAGGCCAAAAGTATGTTATATTCCATGGATGAGAGCTATTCTGCCTAATTCTTATATACTTAGAATCAGACCTAAACTAGGTCCTTTTGCCCAGAAGATATTGTAGATGACATTCTTGTAAAATTTGTTAGGACACAGCCCTGCTCATTCATTCATGTAATGTGTAGAGCTGCTTTGGAGCTACAATGGCAAAGCTGAACATTTAACAACAGATTATATTGCCCACAAAGCTGGAAATATGTGCTATCTGGACTTTGAAGAAAGTTTGCTGACCCCTCTAGAGATGGCTAGGCAAGTCAGGGACTGTCATTGCCCTTATGCAAGTACCTTTCAATATATTCAGTATGGTTCTTATCATGCTGGTAACTCAGACATTTTCTCAAATTTTAGAATCTACTTCAAGTCTAGCCGGAACAATATTTTTACCAGTTTATGAATGAGCATGGGAAAATTTTCTACCAAAAGTCACACTCAAAGAACACAGCAGGGCAGGGGGATCTCTAAGAAGGCAAGAAATGTAGAAAAGGCTGAACAGTGAGAATGGTACCAGAGTGGGCCCAAGTAAGCTACAATTGGATATTACAGGAAATGCTGGACGCTCCTAATTGGTAGGTACTACACTTCTCTGCTCCTTAAACCCATTGTAAGGTGGTTCAAACACATTGTTTTAGAGGCCTTGATTAGGGTGTACTGAGAAACAGTTTTTGAAAGATCTCTGTTAAACCATTTTGAAAAGGTAAGTATTACCCCTTCATTTGTTCTAAAGTATAACATGTAAGTCACAAATTCCATATTTCTATATATACAATTTCTTAAGGATGTAAGTACTAATGAAAAGAAAAGGAAAGTTTTCTTTGTGTTTTTTTTTTTTTTTTGGTACTGGGGATTAAACTCAGGGACATTCTACCTCCAAGCTACACCCCCAGCCCTTTTATTTTTTTTATTTTGAAACAGGATCTCACTAAATTGCCAAGGGTCTCACTAAGTTGGCGAGACTGGCCTCAAACCTGTGATCCTCCCAAGTACTGGGATTACAGGCATGCACCACCACTCCCAGCTGAGCTAATGTCTTCTTAAAACATTTAGAGAAGTGAAAGTTGAGGTAATTAACATGAATAGTTTATTTAGCAAGTGTTTATGACATGCCAAAAGCTATACTAAACATTTATATATTGTTTCCTTTCACCTTCATAATCCTACAACCTAGGCACTGTTACTACTATCCCTATTTTACAATAAGAAAAGTGACAAAGAGGATAAAGGACAACATAACTGGACAAAGAAGCTGGGATTCCAGTGCAGGGTGCTGGACTGCAGAACCCTCTCTTGCATACTAGGCTAAGATGCAGGATGCAGGGGACATGGATGAGCCAAGAAAATACCAGAGGAGGGACAGGGGAGATGGAGGAACGGCTTCTTCCGGCTATTGGTATTCCCATTTCCCTATGTCTTCTCTGTGGTCCCATAACCACTTGTACATTGCTCAGTAAGAGAAGACGTCAGCTTCCTTGTCTGTGTGTCCTCCTGACTGGCACTGCTGACTTGTCCGCTTCATCAATGGGCCTGAGAGCCTGACCAGTGTCTGGCCTTCAGAGGAGGTTCAATAAAGATTTCTGAATTTCCAAATGCAAAACCATGACTGCTGGGCGAAGCAACAGAAGGACAAAGAAGTTAGGATGAGACTTAAAACTTCTTTAGGACTACTGTCCTTCCAGTCTTCCTTATTCAAGTTATTCCCCTCACAATTTTCTTAATCCTGCTTTTCTTTCACCATGATTGAATTCCTGGATTTGCAGTGGTGACTAGAGTGCGAGGACAATGAGGGTTAGACTGAAAGGATCCACAACTCACAATAAATGAAACAGAACCTTAGAAGGCTGGATCAAAGGTCATATAGGAAACTGTAAATGTATTATAATTGAGGAAACTGTATTTTAGTGAGGTTAAGTGCCTTTCTCAAGGGTGGCAGTTAATTAGTGGCACAGCCAAGACCCAATCCCTTAAAAGTGGTCCTGTCCTTCACCCAACACAGTGAAATGCAGCCATACAAAGAGAACAACAGTAGGGATCACACTGCGGGGAAAAGAATCCACAGGCCTTAACAATATGCAAGAGTAGAAGGAGCGAAGTGGTGAGGGAGAAGCAGAGACCAAGTTCAGTGGCCAATCAAACATGGCAGATAAAGACTCACAAACAAATAACCACCATTCCTTAAAATGATAGTCTCACAGGTTACGCTGACTTTCACCAACTCCTAACCACATGATATGGTTGGATATAGAATGTTCCCCGAAAAAGCTCATGTATTGATGTTCAGAGTTGATCGTGAGGGTTGTAATCTCATCAGTGGGTAAATCCACTGTAAGTAATGGATTTACTAGGTGGTAACATAGGCAGGTGGGGTGTGGCTGGAGGAGGTGGGTCGCAGGTAGGGAATGGCAGGAGGAGATGAATCCCTGGGGGTAATGAATCCCTGTGCTTATGTCTTTGAATTTCACCCCCCTTTCTCTCTCCTTCCAGCCCCCATGATGTGATAGCAGGGGACTTGCTCTCTGGTTCTCTGCCTTTCACCACCATTCCCTGAGCTCCACCAATGAACCCGGCCTCACGTGGACTGAACCCCTAAAATCTCCAGAACTGTGAACAAATAAATCTTACTTCCTCTACATTGTATGGTAGGCTGTTTGGGATTACAGTAGTGACAATGCTGACTAAAATACCATACCATGTTTATTTTCATACTTTCACTTTTTATTTCTTTAGTTGGGTTATGTAGAAAGAAAACTAGTTAGTACAGTGAACAAAGTTTCCAAATGTAATCCTACATGTCAAGAGAACTGGGGAAAATGTAAGAAAAACAACTGCTGCTCATGTTCTCACATAGTGCTTTTAATAATTAAGTGGGGAAAAATAAGATGCTTATAATTGTGTCTTGGTACACTATAGAATGCATCTTGTACATCTTCCTGATTCTTCATCCATTCTTATCTTGTCTGTGAAATTTGTACTGTCTAGCACAAGTATACAATACAGAATACCAGGTGGGTGTAAAGCAATGGCTCACGCTGTGAAAACAAAAGAAAAGTATTGCGGTAACTCTGGCGGACAATCTACTCCGTGGTTCCTGCCACAGAAGGTCGCTGCACTAAGCAGCTTCCTGACAAAACAGCCTGTGGTTCCTGCCACAGACGGTCGCTGCCCAGACAGCTTCCTGAAGCCTGTGGTTCCTGCCACAGGCGGTCGCTGCACCAGGCAGCTTCCTAACAATGGTCTTCTCGCACGAAACAACACAAAGTCTGATATGGATATGGTAATTTGCAAAATAGTTATATTTAATAATCGGGGGGTCGGGGAGGATATAGAAATGGCAAATTCTCCCGGAGCTCTATAGCCAGGGCCTCATTTTTATAGGAATTTTAAAAGTTAATCAAACCCAGGAATCAGCAATTATCACAGGTTGCAGTAAAAGTTAATCAAACAGAGATCAGCAATAATCTCAGGTTTCGGTAAGGATTAATCAAACAGGGATCAGCAATTATGTGACAAGCCTAGGGGAAGGAGGGATTGACCATTATTATCACCTTGAAGATTACACCAGGTCCCTTGGAATGTGTCCGTTTGCGGACAGATCCCACCCAGCCAAATACCATGTATCCAAACTGGGCTGGTCCAAGATGATAATCTCAGTGTGCTTCTAAAACAGGTCTCGGCCCTCAACAGAAAAGAAAACCCACCACTCAATTAGTAATACAAAAACTCAGCAACAGATTCGATACTTCATTGGGGAAATCTCAAGGGTGAATCAGCCCACACAACATCACGTTATTTTGTTGTTTCTGCTAAATCAAGTCAAGATCAGAATGTTATTTTAATTGAATGTATTTGGCTTAAATAATAAGGGGGGAGAAAAGGGGAAGGGAGGAAGAAAAGGAGCTATCCGAGTGTCATATAAGACACTCCACCACATAATGATGATAATAAAAACCAATAACCAAACTCTGTGCAGAAAGAAAAGGTATTTCATCAAAGAGTATAAAGATTGTATAGTGCTTGAGAAGTGACTGCAGAAGCAAAGACAGATTAGAATTTCCCCAAACCAAAAAAATGTGCCTAGTAATTAATTCAATTAACAAAGAACTTGCTATGGGACCCATCATTAAAAAGGAAGGGAAAATATTAAAAATATTAGTCTAAAATTGTCTTTGCCAAGTAATTGGATAATAATAGGTTTTTAGTCCCTGAGGTTAAAATTGACCTTGAAGTAATTGATCACAGATATAGAAAGAGTGCTGTTTTTTGGGAGACTGAAAAGACGATCAATGGGTTTATAAATCTCACTCACGGTTACGAGCCTACCTTGTCCCCTCCCCTCCTCTGACTGTGTTATACTCTTCTCGGTATGGTTTTTCTCTCTTCCTTACCAAGGAAAGAGATCAAGCCACAGCATCAGATTTGTTTTATGTAACCATTTATTCTAGCCCTAATCAGTTTAAAGAATTTATGACATGAAGTAATATAAAGAAGATACATTTTTCTATCATTGAACATGATCATGAGCTTTGACTGATAACCCTCATGAATCCCAAGAAGATAACAGTTCTTTTAGTTTTACTAGAAGAAGAGCCTTTGTTACTGACAAAGAATATATGAGAGAAAGGAAAAACAAAAACCAACTTATGGGTCTGAGGTCCATCCAGTTAAGAATCAGAATTTTAGAAATAAACATGTAAACTGGCATGATGATGCACACCTGGACTCGAGAGGCTGAGACAGGAGGATCGCAGGTTCAAGGCTAGCCTCGGCAATGTAGCAAGGCCCTCAGCAACTTAGTGAGACCCTGTTTCAAAATAAAAAATAGAATAGGGCTATAGAGGTAGCTCAGAGGTAGAACGCCACTGGGTTCTATTCCTAGTACCAAAATAAATAAATAAACAAAACAAAAAAACATGAGTTCATACTGAATAAATATGGGTGGCAGAGGTGCCAATTCTGTATGCTTAAACCTATTTTCTAGTGGCGGTTGGGGTTATTTTTATTTCCCTTTCTTTTCATTCCTTTTATAGTAACATATTTTATATTTACTTTTACTACTCAGGAAATTAAAAAGATCTTTAATTAAGGTAGAGAGAATTATATTTAAACATTTAACAAATGACTAAAAAGAATATAAATGCTAAAAAATCCTTCATCTAAGCTGGGCATGGTGGCGCACGCTTGTAATCCCAGTACTTTGGGAGGCAGAGACCGGAGGATCCGGGTTGGCGGCCAGCCTCAGCTCTCTCGCTCTCTCTCTCCCTGTCTCTCTCTCTCTCTCTCTCTCTCTCTCTCTCTCTCTCTTTACTTAGTGAGGCCCTCCACAACTTCGTGAGACCCAGTTTCAAAATAAAGTATAAAAAATAGGGCCGGGGGCGTAGTGCGGAGGTAGAACGCCCCTGCGTTCAATCCCTGGTACCACAAAAAAAAAAAAAAAAAATCCTTCATCTATAAATTCCTAAAAGGAAGGCAAAAGTTTTGAACAAAATTGCTGACTTCATTTTTTCTCAGCTTTACTGTGGTATGATTGATGAATATTATATACATTTAAGGTTTACCATGCTAGCCTTGGTAGATGTATACACTGAAGTGGTTATCATAGTCGTTAATTAACATATCCATCACCTTACATCATTACCTTAGTATGTGTGTGGATTTGTGTAGTGAGAATACTTGAGATCTTCTCCCAGCACATTTCAAGTATACATTACATTATCATCAACTATAGTCACCAAGTTGTACACTAGGTCTCTATAATTATCTTTGTGTGTGTGTGTGTGTGTGTGTGTGTGTGTGTGTGTGTGTTTGTGTGTGTGTTACTGGGAATTAAACCGAGGGGCATTCTAGCTCTGAGTTACACCCCTACCCTTTTTATTTTTTATTTTGAAACAGGGTCTCACTAAGTTACCGCGTGCAGGCCTTGAACCTGCAATCCTTTTGTCTCAGCTTCCCAAGTACTGGGATTACAAGTACTGGACTGTGCCTGGCTCTATACTCATAACTGAAGTGTTCATTGATGGGAGGATAAGCAAATATTTGTGTAAAGAGTACTATTTGCCTTGAAAAAGATGAAAATCTTGACATTTGCCTGGATGAACCTGGAAGGCTTTCAGCTAAGTGAAGTAAACCAGACACATACAGACAAATACTACATCATCTCACCTACATGTGCAATCTAAAAGAAAGTAGAACTCAAAGTCACAGAGAGTAGAATGGTTACGAGGGGCTGCAGGGGTGGGAAAACTGGAAATATTGGTCACAGGGTATGAATGTTAGTTATAAGATTTCATATTTTGAGTTGCTCAAATTTCAGATTCTTACAATAAGTCTTAAGCTGTTACATGACGAGGGGTTTTTATTTCTTGGTTGTAAAGAGATTTGGGGTACATTCAAATGATTATTAACTGGAAGAAAAATTTAATTTGATATGCTGGACATTAAACTATTTCTTTAAACTATTTTCACTTACTAATTAAAAGTGTGTCTGGACATTAAGATATTTCCTTAAACCATTTCCACTTGCTAATTAAAAGTGTGAAAGTATGTATGTATATGCATATTTTAAAGCAAAAAAAAGAAGAAAAGAAAGAAATGATGGTACTGTTTAAGACAAGGAGGCAGGAGAAGAAGAGAAGGAGGTAGAAGTCATTGAACTATGAGAAGTCCAATATTTCAAAAATCCCTGAAAAGGTACATTCATGCAGAATCAATTCTGAATTACCCAGGAGAGCTCCATCAAAGTATGTACCACATTTTTTCAATAAAATGCAGGCCAGGATCATATAATGCCAGTCTGTATTTCCTATTTTCTGTGTGTGCCTTCCTCTTGAGTAGTTCAAGAAAACCGTGCGTGTAGAGATGGAAATGTGTCATAAATAAAAGCATCAATTTGTAGTATTAAGACGCTCTTATTTAGAGAAAAAATTTCATCGTCTCTTGAAATGATGTACATATGACTATCTCAGTTGCTTTTGATACCTCCGATGCCTATGCCTAGTCTACCAAAGTTAGTAATGCATCCTCCTCTCCATGGTACTTATCCTCTCCTGCCTTCCAAAGCCTTGTCATAAAACAGTGCAGCTGAACCAGTCGCATAGGCATCATTCCCAGCCTGCCTTTTTACTATCTCCCACAAATGTGAGCCGCATTTTAGCTAGGATATGATTTGAAAACATATAATGGCAAGGGAGTGAGTGAATTTTATGGAACCATGAAAGATCAAAAGATGTAAATGTGTTTTAAAAAATTAGAAAGTTGTCCTATTCCCTAGTATATTAAAAGGCCAAATTAAAATCTTTCACTGGACTAATATAATTTGGAAGCGTTTTTTCTGCTGCCCAACACATGATGCCACATTCTGCCTACCTTCCTTGTTCTTAATAGTCATTTTTTTAATAATAGTCTTGCTAGTATTTTGCTTACCTTAGGTTTTTCTCTTAAGTATATACAGTTGAAAAAAATCTATCCCCTGGTTGCTTAAGATGCACGGGGATACTCAACTTGTCTTGGAGACTGAAAACTAAACCTGTACCTGAATTTGTATGAATTTGATTCTTTAAATTATCAAAGAGCCTCCCCGAAAGTGAAATCAAGATAAAAATAAGTAGAATCCTATGTATAATATAAATAAAACATTTTGAAGAAAAGAATGTGCCAGGCATGGTGGCGCACATCTGAAATCCGAGTGGAAGGCTGAGACAGGAGAATCGCAGGTTTGAAGCCAGCCTCAGCAACTTAGCAAGGCCCCCAGCAACTTTAAATTTCAAAATAAAAATGAAATAGGGCTGGGGATATAGCTCAGAGGTAGAACTCCCCTAAGTTCAATCTCCAGTAACACACACACAAGAAGGAAGGAAGGAAGGAAGGAAGGAAGGAAGGAAGGAAGGAAGGAAGGAAGCAGGGAGGGAGGCAGGGAGGGAGGCAAGAATGGCACATCAATGGTTCTAGCAGTATTCAAAAGGAAATGCATTTTTACTTCTGTATATGGAGTTAGAAACAGAATATTTATCCACCCATTTTTCCAATAGATCAATGTAGAAATAGATACATTTGAAAGGGAATAACAGGGAAGTACATTTTAAATATAATCAGATTTCATGTTTGTTCAGAACTGGTTGCAATTCTAACCCTACAACATCCCTACGCAGCTGTCAGGGTTCCTTTTATGAGGGCTCAGTTTATGAGTGCGAAGTTCAGCCCCTCAAAACCCGTCATGTGCTTCCTTTCACTCACAGTGAGTCATTTAACAGATGGCACCCTTTCCAAGCATGTCCTGCTGACACAAATTATAGTCGTGTCCCGGACAACGGACAACGTAACGCCTTCAACCTGTATTTGGAAGCAGAAACAAGGGAGTGAAAAGTAGAGGGCGCTTTGGTAATTGAGATCCAGCTCAGGGGAGAGTGGACATGCAGGCCCAAGCTTCCCAATCCCCTGCATGCTAGTAGCAGCTGCTGCTTCTGCTTCCAGCTAGATTCCTTTCTGAGTTAAAGTTTCCAACAGAAACTCCTCTCCTCCCCAAAGCAGGAGTGAAGACACGGAAATAGTAGATATTCTAACGTTAGGATGGAGAGTCAATAGTCGCCCTCCTTATAGACAAAGCAGAGGCATGCCCTTAGGGAGTGCTTACTGCTGGGGGCTTCCCACCACCGAACATGCGATCAAAGGGGTGAAAGGGGTTGCTCCTGGAGGCACCACAGGGAAAATGACTTTGACGCTGAAGGGATTGGGAGTAATCTAACGGGAAGGGAGAGCCCGGGATTTTAAATGTGCTGAATGCTTTCCCTAATAAGCAGAGTAGTAATATCTTCAAAAGTGCCAAAGAATTGATTTTTCAAATAAAAATATACCACAAACATCTATGTACCCTTCACTTAGATTTAACATAATTTGACAGTTTGCCACATTTACTTGATATTTTTTATTTTAGTGTGTGTGTGTGTGTGTGTGTGTGTGTGTGCGTGTGTGTGTGTGTGTGTGCGTGTGTGTGTATAGGATTCAAGGGCATTCTACCTCTGAGCTATACCCCCAGCCCTATTTTTTTATGTTTTATTTTGAAACAGGGTCTCACTAAATTGCTGAGAGCCTCACTAAGTTGCCAAGGCTAGCCTTGAACCTGCGATCCTCCTGTCTCAGCCTCCCAAATACTGTGATGACAGGCGGGCGCCACCACGCCCAACTATACTTTTAAAGTAAAGTGCATTGTAATCTCACATCATAATGAAGTTCAGAGTGATAGTCACATACATGCACACAGCACTTGGTAAGTTTCCCCCTGCCTCCCACCCACTCCCTTCCCTTCCCAGTACGTGATATTGAGACTGGCGTTGATAAAGTGATACATGTACATAGGTCAAGTGAAGTGTTTCTTCAATTGACCTTCCTTCCCTAAACCCCCTCTATCGTTCTACTGGGGTTCTCCTCCTCCTTCTGGAGTCCCTCTTGTTTGCTACATTTACTTAAAATGATTTCTTTTTTAAATAAATATTAGACTTCTGCTTCTAGCAGTACCTGTAACCTAGTGTAAAGAATCGATCTATTGGAAAGAACTAAATATGATAAAGCAAATATTTTAAAATATATTTCTAAAGGCATGATGATCTGGCAAGAAAGTAATGAGTACCCACTCCAAGGCCAAAAACAAAGTGATAGTAACAAAGCGGTAGGCAAACATTCAGGGTGTCTCGCCACAGGGGCATGTGTTGAACCGAGTGTCCATGCATTTCCATCCGGTTGGGTGAGTAGAACTCCCACGTGCAACTGGAATCCCTACATGCTACACTGTCAGTGTCATCTATGATATGGCCCCAACTAGGAATCATTCTCTCTTACCACAATCTTATCAAGTACCTGCCATGTATAAAATTCATTACATATTACTTTTTGTTCAGAATGCTTTCAGTGGTATCAAGGTAACTCATTTGTCTTGCTGTTGACCGTAGGCAGAGTAAAAAAAAATATCAACTATCAACTTTTTTTTTATACCAGGAATTGAATGCAGGGGCATTATACCTCTGAGCTACACTCCCAGCCCTATTTTATTTTTCATTTTGAAATAGAGTCTTGCTAAGTTGCTGAGGCTGGCTTTGAACCCGCAATCATCCCGTCTCAGCCTCCCAAATACTGAGAGTACAGGTATGCACTGCCATGCCTAGCTAAACATCAACTTTTTTTTTTTTACAAAAGAATTGGCTTTGAATCAAAACTCTGCCCCTTATTATTTATGTGATTATGAGCAAGTTATTTAATTCTCTGGATCTATTTTCTATGAATATTAAGTAGAAAAAATAGTAACTCCCTTTCACTGCTGCTGTAAAAAGTCAACAAGCTGATGTATGTGGTGTGCCTGATATGTACTAAACGCTCATCAGAATACTGATGAGAGTGGCTTTCGTAGTGGAGAACTGTCAGTTTCCCTTCCCTTCTCTTTCCTTCCCTTCCCTTTCCCACAGTGTTGTAGGCAGTTTATTATCGTTCTTTGTCAAAGTGGTAGAAGCAGCGACTATTTTTCAAGCTCAGAGAGCAGATACCAGGGTTCCATATGTCAAAGAAAAGAGTATTTCCTTGTGTCTAGATTTTATAAACTCACCAGGCACGTTTCAAATATATGAATAGACAATAGCACAGTCTCTCCTCCTGGAGGCTGTGATACAAAACATAGGTCTTGGGAAAAAATAATTGCAAGCATTGAAGGCATTGTAGACTCCAGGATGAAGGCTCCTTGGGGACAACTCAATCTTTTTCAGTCAAACAAGTCTATGCTTTTGTACCTGAGCACACAGCAGGGTTCAAGAATTGACTAGCCCTAGAGCTGAGAGGAAACACAAAGAAATCACAATTTCTTCTAAGAATATGCCCAAAGGGCTTCTTAGATAGGCAAAAAACTGATGGTAACACTGCCTACTTTGTAGGTCTCCAGACATATGTATGGCCATTTTTGAGATAATAGGGACACCTCCTGTTCAATTTATAAGAGGACATCTGTCAGAGACATAGGGCCATGAGGAAATATTGATCAATGTAGTTTTCTCTGAGTTGTTGCCTGAAGTAAGAAAAAGAAGACTGAAAAATTCACTCGCTGATGTAAAAGTGAAGACAAATGAATTCTACTCTATAACGAGGACTACTAAACATAAACCCCTAAGATGGGAAGAAAGAAGGAGAAAAAGGCAGGCTCTGTACCTCAGACCTGTCTCTAAGAAGAAAGTCAGGGCATCCAGCAACAGTTTGGAACTGGAAAGGAGACTGGGAGCCGGGCGTGGTGGAGCACGCCTGTAATCACAGTACTTAGGAGGTTGAGACAGGAGGATCACAGGTTGGAGGACAATCTCAGAAATTTAGCAAGACTTAGCAACCTAGCAAGACCCTGTTTCAAAAATAAAATAGGGCTGGGGTGTAGTTCAGGGGTAGAATGTCCCTGTGTTCAATCCCCAGTACAAAAAGAAGAAAGAAAGAAAGATCTTAGAGAGAGAGAGAGAGAGAGAGAGAGAGAAAGAAAGGAAAGGAAAGGAAAAAGGAAGGAGATGAGGGGAGGGGAGTGGAGGGGAGGGGAGAGTGTCAATTGTGTACCCCTCAGAGGGATAAAAAATGCTAAAAGAAGTGCATGGTTTCCTGGTTCCAGAACAGGGCTTCCGGCACTATTAAACCCTATGTTGTTTCTTCATAGGGGACATCCTTAGCTCAGGCCACCAAATGTCAGAAGACACTGTTTGGGAGCAACAGATTAGCCTAGCAAGACAATATCTATGTAAGGTTTTGAACTGGGCAGTCCTGAAATTGAGGTTAGAGTTGAAAATTTATAAAGGTAATTGCTTTAATAAAATGATGACGAATATATTCAAACAAAAGGCTTTAAATCAACTTCATAACTGTCAAGCAAATAAAAACACCAAAAGGGAATAGGTCTGTGTGTTTATGGCCCCATGGGTGAACATCCAGAGTGTAGGCTGATGCTCAGGAAGAGCTGCTGCCGCTATTGCTGATTTACCTGTATCAGCTGCAGGGTCACCCAGCAAAGTTGGACGCCTGTCATTGCCAACTGCTAGCTCTGTAAAATTAAAGCAAGTCATTCACACTCTCTCAGCCTCGGTCTCATAATGTTCACACACAGTGATAATAATCTGACTCACTGGGTGGTAATAAGCATTACATTAAATAAGTTCAGAAGCTTTTTATTAACACTCCCACTAGATTTGCTCCCCAGGTTGAAGTTTTTTGCTCAAACTTTCTCTTCCTTTTGTCATTCTGTGAAAAAGGACATGGAAACTATATTTTTCTAATAAAAAAATTTATCAAGAAGCAGTATAGATTTGTTACAGCCTGCGTTACTGAGCCAGACCTACTTAAGATGAAATAAAAGACCTGGGACAATGAGAAGAGAAAAAAATCTCAACACAGTTGTGCTGGGAATCTACTATTTCAAAGCTTACATGTGAGCAAGCTACATAAGGAGCAGATAAGTTATACAAATAACTCAGTAACATTTTCTTCTCATAAGAAGTAATTTTAAGAAGAGTTTATGAATTATATATTATACCTCATTCAAATGGTAAATTTAAAGGATATCTTTGATTTTATTTTCCCATCCAGTAAGTAAGAAGAAAGCATGAGGCACAAATAGTTTTGCAAGTATCAGGCTAGCAGCAGATTTTTAAATTAAACTGGCAAAATCCATTTATAACTGTGGACATTGCTGGCTTTTTTTTTCTGATTCAAACTGGCATGAAGATAATTATGTAGGTTTTGCCCACATTAAACAACAACAACAATTTTCAACTTCTGTTGAGACATTTGAGAAGAAATAATACACATCTATATTTACATACACATAACCCTAACCCACACAGAGACACACATATCCTATACAACTTCAGACCTGGAAGTCTGGTCATTCCAGAAGACAAGACTGCATTGTTTTTCTCTGCTGCAATTAAGAGAAAAGACAAAATGATTGGGGAGTGATGCTGAAGATCATCATGGGTGGAAAGTAGGGGAAGACAAAAGGTACAGAGAGTTGGAGGGAGTTACCTAGAAGTCACCCCAGAGACATAAAGCCCACTCCAAGGAAAGTAGGCACAGGACAAAATAATGCCTTATTTCTTACAGAGGTTCCACCTGTGCCTGCTTAAAGCATTCAATATAAGAAAATAAAAGCAGTCAGTCTCTCTCTCCTTTATGCTTACAATACTTACAAGGTATTTCCAAAGAAGAAGAAAACTTAAAATGTTAAATAAACAGAAAACATTTAGTATTGACCAGTAGATTGGTGGTGAGGGGCAGAATGCAAAATGTATATTGCTTTTCTCTGTCAGCATTTTCCACACTCACATCTGCTCACAAAATCAGACATATTACTTAAGAGAATCTATGATTCTCAGCCTGAAAACCCCTGATCTGTAGAGAAAGAATGCTTAATGGATTTATAATATACTTTATAAGAAATTAATGGACTTATCAGTTTTCACCTATAATTTAAAATGTATATTGAAAAGTTTATAATTGTCTAAGTATAAGTGTTTTTCTTTCAAATTTCTCTTTTTGCATTGGTGTTTGGAATTTCTGAGGTATGTCCCCCTTTAGCACAGCTGTATAAATTGTATTTTGACTCCTATTCTCACCCCTCTCTACATTCAATTTATTTATGCAATAATTTAATTCTTTATGCAGCTTAAACCACTAAAATACTAAGTTCAGACAAATAATGACTAAATTATATAAAACCATACAATGGAGGGGAGAGATAGACAAAAAAGAGAACAGAAGGAGGCAAAAAAGTTGTCTTTACATGTTTGAAGCCAGTTTTTTTATCAGCAAATTTGTAAAATGCAGGATTTCATCGTCTTTGACTCCTTGAGATGTAAGATCTCAAGCTAATATACCCACACAACTAATATATCCATGCAGATTTGTCTCAATTTATAATATCTGCAGTTTCCCTCTTCTTTGTGTAAATTATTTAAAAGATTTTTTACCAGTATGAAGTGGGATTTATCCCAGGGATGCAAGGATGGTTCAACATATGTACATTTATAAATGACAAACCACATAAAAGAATGAAGGACTGAAACCATATGATCATCTTGGTAGATACAGAGAAGTAAAAGGACAAAATTCAACATCTTTTTAACATAAAAATTCTCAGCAAATTGTGTTTAGAGTGAATGTCAACATCATAAAGACAATGTATCATGAGCCCATAGTTAACATCACACCTGATGGTAGAGATTTGAAAGCCTTTAAGATCAGAAACAGAATAAGGATGCCTACACTTGCCACTCCTATTCAACATAGTATTAAAAGTCCTATCCAGAGCAATCAGACAAGAGAAAGAAAAAAGCTATTTAAATTGGAAAGAAAGAAGTTAAATTGTCCCTATTTTCAAACAAAAGACTCTATCAAGAAACTCTCAGAACTAATACATTTAACAAAGTTGTAAGATACCTTACAATTAACTGTAACAAATTAGTAGTGTTTCTATATACTAACAATGAACTATTCTGAAAAGAAATCAAGAATACAATTCCATTTACAACTATGAAAAATATAAAGTACTTAGGAATAAATATAACCAAGGAAGTAAAACCCTGTGTATACTCAAAACTATAAAACATTGATGATAGAAACTGAAGACACAAATAAAGGGAAAGATATCCTGTGCATAGGAACTGAGAGAATTAATATTGGTACAATTTCCACATTGCCCAAAACAATCTATAGACTTACTGAGATTCTTATAAAGATTTCAGTGAAAAATTTCAAAGGAATAAAAAAAATCTTGAAATTTTATAGGAACCACAAAAAACCCTGAATAGCCAAAGAAATCTTGAGAGAGGGAAAAATTAAAAATGAAGTTGGAAGCATCATACTACCTGACCACAAATAATATCACAAAGCCATAGGAATCCAAACGACATGATACTGACATAAAATAGACACCGAGACCAACAGAACAGAATACAGAAACCAAATACAAATCCATGCAATCAGAGTCCATTGAAATTTGGAAAAGGTGCCCAGAACACACAGTGGGGGAAAAAAAATAGTCTTTTCAAAAAATTATGCTGGGACCACTGGATATTCACATGCAGAAGAATGAAATTCAACCCTCATCTCATACAATGTGCAAAAATCAGCACAAAATGGGTTAAATACTTAAACATAATACCTAGAGAGATCGCTTATCATCAGACACCTGTGAATTAAAACTACACTGAGATATCACTTCACAAAAGATAAGGGTTGACGAGGACATGGAAAAAGATAACTTAAACACACTGTGGGCGGAAATGTAAATTAGTACCATCATTATGGAAATTAGTATGGAGGTTCTTCAAAAAATTAGAAGAATTAGAGCAATCCCTTTTCAGGGTATATATCCAAAGTTAATCAAAGCATTCCCAAGTTCATTGCAGCATCACTCAGAATAGCAAGATATGGAAACGAGCTAAGAGTCCATCAACAGATGAGTGGATAAAGAAAATGTGGTGATTTGTATAATAGATTACTATTCAACCTTAAAAAGGAAGGAAATCCTGCCATTTGAATCAATATGGATGAACTCAAAAGACACGTTAAATTAAATAAGCCAGGCACAGAAAGACAAATGCTACATGGTCTTATTCATGTGTGGAATCTAAAACAGGGTTGACATTTCTAATTCACACAGAGAGTCACCTAGTATTTCAACCAAATGATCTCTAGTCTTTTCTAGTTGTAAATTTAAAAAGATCATGATTAGAAAGAATTGATAGGTCAACATTAAACAAAGGTTCTACCTATAGAATATAAGCTTACTTTTCAGCGGGGCGTGGTGGTGCACACTTGTAATCCCAGTACTTAGGAGGCTGAGACTGGAGGATCCGGGTTCGTGGCCAGCCTCAGCTACTTAGTGAGGCCCTCTGCAATTTAGTGAGACCCTGTTTCAAAATAAAGAATAAAAAATAGGGCTGGGGTGTAGCTCGGAGGTAGAATGCCCCTGGGTTCAATCCCCAGTACCACGAAAAAAAAAATAAGCTCACTTTTCCTTTTTAAACCTTCCTTCCCAAATTACTATATTAGTTTTATTTCCTTTCTCCTTCTGGATCTGTTCAAACCTTTGAAATATATTTTTAATTAAAACTGCAAAACTTGCAGTAGTGTCACAAAGCACATTCATTACTGAACGTATGTACCCAGACACCTTTCCATTCTTGGATATCATTTACATCAAGAGTACCGCAAACTTTACATATTGACTAATCTCAACTTTAAAGGTCAAACATGCCTTTGAATATTTTTTACTTGAAGCTTTTTAAAGAATCTTTACTTTTGAAATACAGCAAGTTTTTGTTTTTACTCTTCCAGTTTTAGATATAATGCATAATTATCTACCAATGGTTTTATAAATATATGTGTATATGTATGTGTATATATATATGTATATGTAAATATATATATACATACATACATTGGACCTATGTGTTCTTTAATCACTTTGACAGTAAGCCTTTTTTAAAGAAAGATATCTAATGGTCAGTACAATAAAAGAATACCAAAGAAGTAAAGTTGGGAAGCTTTTTATATCCCTAAAAAACTTGCGTTAGCAAGAATCGTCTTCTCAAGATAGAAGCATATTTTGTCTGTTCCCTCCATGCAACAATGTCCACAATGCCAGCTGCTTTGAAAGCGGCATCTAAGTCCTCCCTCCGACGGGCACACCCGCGCATCTCTGTGTGTGTGTGCTCTGGTGTGAACCATCCCTACGCTGAGGTTCCTTTCTAATCCCAGACATCTGCTATCAAGATGCAGGCTGCTATGAAGAATCAAATAACACAAGTCCAGGGACCAAAGTTCATGGTGGAACAGGTGGTTTCACAGGGTTCAGTTCACTGCGGACTCGGTCTCTGGCAGCTGGTATTCAACATCTCAGCAAAACTCAGGTTTAAACCATATAGAACTAGATATTCCCAGCTGACATCATCTAATGTTCTCCTATTTTGCCCAGATCTATGAGAAAATGCTCATCAAAATTAGTGTTTTTATCCAAATAATGGTATGCGCATATATGAATATATCACTGTGACTCTCACTATTATGTGCAATTATAATGTACCAATATGTTTTTTAAATCATAGTGTTTTTGTTTGACTTCTTCCTTCCCTTTAGCTCTTCTAAGGCGACTGTCTTATGACTATATTAAAATGACAATTCTTCTGGACAGTACAGATTTGGGGGACATATTTTTTGAATGAAATGACTATAGGAGTTGCTCAAACAAAATAAAGAGGTGAGGTTAATCTTTAGGTTCAGAAACTTTGCTTTATTCACTGTTATCATTGAAGCTCTTCTCTCTAAAAACATACAAATTTAAAAGGCCATGGAAAACTAAGAAAAATGTTTCTTGAGGTAGAATAACTCTTCCTTAGATATATTACAAATGAATTTTATATTTCAAGTATGATACAATTATTTTTAAAAATCAGCAGACTACAAATAGAAAACAAGTGGTTATAAAAAGTATTACTCTCGTGCATGCCTTTGTAACTTCTCTAAGCTCACATTCAAAACTAAGGAAATGATGCTTCTTCCCCCAACTGATGTGCCAAGAGCTGACAGAAGGGATCTTAAAAAAGAACAAGTGATACAATTCCCATGTTCTTTCCATGAGCTTACATTTTCAGCAATGCAAAATATTTCAACAACCACAGTCAATTAAATAAAATGGTGGATATCAACAGTATATATGGAATTTCATTATAGACACTGAGGATTTTATTTTCTCTGAGATGCCCTGAATTTTGTGCAGCTGATGGAATTTAACTATATTTTACCTCTGCCGATTCTGTGAGGCAAGCCTGAACTATTTTCTCTAAACAATCCATAAGCCGTTCTGCTCGTGGGCTAACCTCATTTCTTGTTACATTTTAATAAAGGGTTTTTACTAATTTAGTGTGAACCAGAAGAGAACACGTTTAACAAAAGGACTAGATCCAAAATCTAAGACATGCTCCGTGAGAGCCAAGTTTTTCCAATATTATTATCATTCAAAAGCAACTACTGCGATATGTCCTATGGAATTGAAAACTGTTAGTGAGGAGAATACATTGATTGAGTTGGCATGCATTCCAATATGGGATTTTCCTCCTTTGCAGATACATACTCTTCAATGAAACACTAATGGCTCTGCAGAGAGGAAAGGAAATATTCAGAAACAGAATTTGACCTCCTGCCCTGCCTTTGTCTTACAAAGTAGCAGGCCTCTTAAGCTCCTGCAATGCTTTTCTTTTTCTGCTAAATCTTCCTAATCTAGTTTTGAGGCTGGTAAGATCATTTAGAATGATTAGGACTTAACCCCACCTAAGACACTTAAGCAGCAACCTGCTTTGATTCCCACAGGACTGAAACAATTTTTAAAGACATAAAAATGGCTCTCACATTACCAGGAGTTGCACTTCGTAGTTAGACATCCAAAGACTGGAAACTAAAATCCTTCCTCACTGTTGTTTGAACTGCACTTAGCAGTGTTGCATCTGTAAGTATTCCAGAGGTCTCACAGAATCTTCTATCTGCCCTGTTCTTGGCGGAATCCTACAATCTAGGCACAATTTAGTTCCTTACAGCTGTGCACATTTGATAGAGCGTAATGCAAAAAAAAATTATTAAAATATCACTTTACTCTCAAAATTTAAAATAATGTCACTCTCCCAAAAGAAAATATTTGTCAATAATTATGTTGTTTCAAAACCATTAGAAGTGATTAATAAACTGTTTACACCATTGCATGGACAACCTGGCTTTAGTTTGTAAACAATAGTGTCTGCTAACCTTTACAAATTAGTCTTGATTTATGTACTTTTTGAATTGCATAAGTCTTTGGGAATAATTCCTCTTAGGAAATATGATTACCATATACTTGTCCATATCATGTCACATATCACCTTTGTGAGATGCCTCACCGACACATGAGTTTCCTTTCTTCAGGTTCCCTGTATACTTCTTTTCTGTGCCTCATATTACACTTTGAACACTGCTTGGTGGTGGCTTATCTGTAATTATGTGCTTCTTAAAGTAAGCGACTGTGGCTTCCTCACCTTCCCTCAGAACTACGTATATGGCCAATAATCTCACTGCAAGTTTTAGATGCCCCTATTTTTTGCCAATTTTATTAATCACTTAAATGCAGTGTGATAGCTGAGCGTGGAGGCACACACCTGTAATCCCAGTACTTGGGAGTCAAAGACAGGAGAATTGCAGGATCAAGGCCAGCTTCAGCAACGCAGTAAGACCCTCTCTCAAAATAAAAAATAAAAAAGGGCTGAGGGTGTAGCTTGGAGGTAGTATGCCCCTGGATTCAATCCCCAGTACCAAAAAATAAAAATAAGCCGGGCGTGGTGGCGCACGCTTGTAATCCCAGTACTTTGGGAGGCGGAGACCGGAGGATCCGGGTTCACGGCCAGCCTTAGCGCTCTCTCTCTCTCTCTCTCTCTCTCTTTCTCTCTCTCTTTCTCTCTCTCTCTACTTAGTGAGGCCCTCCGCAACTTCGTGAGACCCGGTTTCAAAATAAAGGATAAAAAAAATAGGGCCGGAGGTGTAGCTCAGAGGTAGAATGCCCCTGGGTTCAATCCCCGGTACCGCAAAAAAACAAACAAATAAATCAATAGTTCTCTACCTCAGGGGCCATAATATTTTCTAGAAAAAAACTCAGAAAGACTATTAAAAAGATAGAATTTTATCAGTGTCATAAGAGATACAAGTGAATTACGTTGGGATTTAGAAACTGATGTAGAGTAGATGGGAGAGTTTGAGAAAATTTCTGAAAAAAGCTAAGGTGAAACTGAAAGACAGTTGGGACACAGATGGGACAACTCCTCAAGTGTCCTAATAAAACTTCTTTAGTGGACATTGAAATTTGAATCTTACATAATGTATGTGTATCACAGAACATCCTTCTTCTTTTGATCCTTTTCATCCATTTAAAAACATAAAAACCATTCTTAGCTCCTGGACCACATAGAAAAAAAAAGCATCGGGCCAAGCATGGTGGTACATGCTTATAATCCAAGTACTTGGGAGGCTGAGACAGGAGGATCACAGGGTCAAGGTCAGCCTCAGCAATTTAGTGATGCCCTCAGCAACTTAGTGAGACTGACCCTGTTTCAAAGTTAAAAATAAAAAGGGGCTGGGGATGTAGCTCAGAGGTAGAATGTCCCTGGGTTCAATCCTCAGTACCAAAATACTACTACTACTACTACTAATAATAATAATAATAATAACAATAATTATATAAAAACTATTCTTAGCTCTTGCACCATACGGGGGGGGGGGGAGCATCGGGCTGCATTTGGTGTGTGGACTGTAGTTTGCCAACCATTGCTACTCTAGGCCCCCTGCCAGTTACAGTTCAGGAAGCAATCAGGTGTGTGATAGGGTTCTGATCAATGAAATACAAGGGTAAGGCTGCTAGCGGGTTTCTAGAGAAGATATTTTTCATCTAATAAAAACAGATGCACAAGAAAAATAGTCACAGAAGATGAAATATTTAGTGCTAGCTCAGCTATTTTTACATCTATAAAGGAAGGAAAACGGGGGCCCAAGAGCCTCTCCACTGCTGTATCAAGTGAACGCTGCAAGAAGGCCTAAAGCGGAAGGCACACGGGGTGACTGGAGCAGTCGCTTCAGGAAAATCTGCTGAGATGAGCCGAGGGCCCAGTGGCTTCTGCAGGTGAAGACATGCACAGGAACATCACGAAGTATAAAGCTGTGTCTCAGGCCTCTGAGCCCAAATGCAGAGGGGAATGACGCCACTTTGTAAGAAAGTGACAGTGATGGTTTGAGTAGAAAATGAGTGTGGTCTGAAACCTCAGGGGAGCAGCATGAGGTTAATAGAGACACTGAGCCACAGCGAGGGCCGGGCTGAGTACAGCTCTCTGGAACATGGAGCGGAGCATTTCACCTGGGCTCATAGCAAGAGTGTTGTCAAGCTCCTGGAGGTGCTAATGAAACCACGGCAAGGAGTGGCCACATGTTCCGTGTGACGGGCTCAGCCTGCACATTTCCCAGGCAGCATCTCGCATGGAGCTGGGTACAACTGGGTCTTGGACTAATCCTGGGCTCTTGAGCTCCCGGCCTCAGGTGGGGGTCACACCAGGGAGCCCTTACAAAGCAGCAGAGCTGTCCCTGTGTTCATTTGCTTTAATCGGACCAGATCCAAAGCTGTGACTTTCAATCTGTGCTCCTGGGAGGCGGAGGGTTCAGTGGCACACCTGGAGCTGCTCTGGGCAGCAATGATTATTTCCAGTGGAGTGACAAAGAAGATAAAATGTTGTAAGACACGAAACAATAAATCAGAACTGCCCCCCAAAATGTGATTCTCGAACTTATTTTAAATGATAGATTATCAACACGATGGAAAATAATCTGTAAATGTTTGTTATTCCACAAAGCTACATCCTTGTGAACCTAGAAATAAGGGACAAGTCAAAGTTCATAGAGAAAAAAATAAGCTTTCACAAAAAATATGAAAATAAAGATAAGGTAATGAATCCACTGTTTGTTTTAATGATAACAAATAACTTACAACTGAAGTTTAAATGTCTAATAAAACCAAGCACTGGAGGACACGTAGGGAAATGAAAATTCCCATTTTCTGCTGGTTAGAGTGTAAGTGTAAGTAGGTACACCCCCTTGAAAAGCCATTTGGCAGGATCTAATAAAAAAACAAGGTGGATTTGATGTGACTTAGTCTAGCAATCTCACCACCAGGCATATGCCCAGAGATACTACTGCAATGTAATGAAGACCCAGTCCCAAACCACTTCACCACTGCTCTCGTAATGCACAATTATTAACAACTGATATTGCAGAAATGGGCAAGTAAATTACATTATATTCACGAAATGGAATACTTCACTAAATTAAAATGTCTTATTTTGATAAGTCAAATATAATATGTGCAAAAGGACATACACATATACAATATATAGCCACTTATTATACATGCATGTGTATGTCATAATGGAATAAAAACATAATTATAAAAATAGGCACTAAGTTCAGAAGAATTGTGCTTAGGAGCAATGAAAGAAGAGAGAATATGCTTATGGGGAATAAGGAAGAAATAAGGAGGCTTTGAAAGAATATGTATTTAAAACTTCTTTTAATGTAACCAAGATCTGCAGTGAATGTAGAAAAATGTTAAAATGTGTTATATCTGGATGGTGGATTCATGGATGTCTTCAAAACTGTGTTAGTGTGTGTGTGAAATATTATATCATTTTTAAGACTGTCTTGCACAGTTCATTTTAATAGCAAATATTTTTTTCAAGGCTGAACATTCAATCAGCAACTGCATGACAAAACTGAACATTTTTATGGCATAAAGTAGTACAATAAAAATGAAGTATAAATTAGAAGGAAGTATTCCCCTGAGATAGTGAAAGAGATAAAGAACCATTCAGTTCACTGGGTGACACAAGCAACTTGTCCCCTTAGCAGAAGGTAGACGCATCAAAACACACTCACCAAGAGTAGACTGAAGTAATTACTCATACAGCTGGAAAGGCAGGGAAATGAACCTTTTAACATTTATACCCCTGCATTGATATACCTTAGAATGCTCAAAATATTTTAACTATGAGACAAACAAGAAATTTCCTGAATGAAAAACCTCATCACTTGAAGCCAATTGTCTTAAGTTTTAGATTAATGCAATAGTACCTTAGCCACTGAACAAAAGATAAGTTTTTAAAATCAATTAAATAAAATCAAAGGAATGTTTTAAAAATCAATTGAAATTCATTTTTATACTAAAAGAGACACAGATATTTTAAGGAACAGAAAATAAACTTCATATAAATCTTCAAAAATAACTTGTATCAAATTAAAATGGATATAGAGAAGTGAACCAATTATCCCATAGATCTATGAATTTTCATAAAATACACTTAAAAATGTGACCCTAGCCTATGTATAAAAATAGACTATAAACCAGCCTCTGTCATGTTTCCTCTTATCTCTGTTGTCCCCCCAAAAGTAACTGCTATTTTGCCATCTTTTTTTTTTTTGCGGTACCGGGGATTGAATCCAGGGGCGTTCTACCTCCGCGCTACACCCCCCGGCCCTATTTTTTATACTTTAGTTTGAAACTGGGTCTCACGAAGTTGCGGAGGGCCTCACTAAGTAGAGAGAGAGAGAGACAGAGAGAGAGAGAGCTGAGGCTGGCCGCGAACCCGGATCCTTCGGTCTCTGCCTCCCAAAGTACTGGGATTACAAGTGTGCGCCACCATGCCCGGCTTATTTTGCCATCTAAAACCATAGATCTGTGTAGCTTTTGTTTTGTTTTATGTAACTGTGTATTGAACCCAGGGGTATTCTACTACTGAACTACAAACTCAACCACTTTATTTTATCTTATTTTGGAAGAGGGTCTAGCTAAGTTACCAAGAACTGGCCTCCAACCTGTGATCCTGCTATCTCAGCCTCCCAAATACTGGGATTACAAGTGTGCACCACAATGCCCGGCCTTTTTTTTTTTTTATTTTGGTATTGGAGATTGAACCCAAGAGTATTCTACTTCCTACCTACATCCCCACCCCTCTTTATTTTTATTTCGAAACAGGGTCTTGCTAAGTTGCTAAGTGTCTCACTAAGTTGCTGAGGCTGGCCTTGAACCTGAGATCCTCCTGTCTCAGCCTCCTAAGTAGTGAGATTACAGGTATGTGTCACCGCACCCAGCAATTTCATCATTATTAGTATCACTCAGCACAGACACACATTGAAGGACATATACATGTGTGATTCAAGGTGTCTGAAATATCGATCCCACAGTCCTTTCGTCTGCGTCTCTTCTCCTGTCTTCCTCCCATCCATGGCATCCCCTTAGTCTGTTTCTCCTGGCTGTGCTCACATCACCTGGAGCCAACCAATCACCCCTAGAGTCTATCTGGCCTCCCAGAGAAGAGACCAAGAATATTGTGTACAGATGGCCTTAGTGTCCTGGTGCCCTAGAGCTAAGGTTCTCCAACACCAGTGTGAATACAGATAAAATACAGATTGCAATTCACAGGATTGGGGTGAGGCCTGAAACTCTACATCTCCATTTCTAAAAGTGACTAGATGCAGGGCGTGGTGGCGCACGCTTGTAATCCCAGTACTTTGGGAGGCAGAGACTGGAGGATCCGGGTTCGCGGCCAGCCTCAGCTCTCTCTCTCTCTCTCTCTCTCTCTCTCTCTCTCTACCTAGAGAGGCCCTCCGCAACTTTGTGAGACCCGATTTCAAAATAAAGTATAAAAAAATAGGGCTGGGGGTGTAGCGTGGAGGTAGAACACCCCTGGGTTCAATCCCCGGTACCGCAAAAAAAAAAGTGTCTAGATAATGTCATGATTGCTGGCCCTGGGCCCCCATTTTGAATAACAAAACTCTAGAAGACAAAGCAGATGGTTCAGACTCTTGGATTCAAGCACACACACTCTTCAACATATGATGGAGTTATATCTGGATAAAACCATCATTAAGTTGAAAATGTAGTAAGTCGAAAAGGCACGTAACCTGCTGAACACCACAGCTTAGCCTAGCCTACCCTAAAAAACGTGCTCAGAACACCTACATTAGCCGAAAGTTCTAAGGCTTGGCAAAATCACCCAACACAAAGCCCATTTTATAATAAAATGTTGAATAGCTTATGTTTCTTTAATACTTATACCCCCCCAAAATGCCCACAACACAGTGTGAAATAGAGTAATAGTTGTTTACCCTGGTGGTGGAGTGGCTAATAGAAGCTGAGGAGAGTATCACAAAACATAGTGCTAGCTCAGGAAATGATCAAAACTTGGAGTGTCATTTCTACTGAATGCGTATTGCTTCTGCGCTATCGTAAGGCTCCAAAATCATTAAATCAAACCATCATTAAGTAAAGAATCATCTGTATTAGTATGAAAGAAATGGTTAAACACAACCAGAAACTCCCAGTTTTTTTGGAGTCAACAGAAGAAGATTTCTAAGGATTTAGTGGAGAGAATAACTGAAAATCATGGCTCATGGGATTCTGATGACAAAGGAAGGCAAACAGGCCTTGAAGTGATGCTGTAAGAAAACGGAGAAGTACCAAGGCAGGGAGATGCTGAAGCACGGGAAAGCAGATTCCAGTCATGGGGGGAGGAGGGATCAAGAAGGTGTGGTCACAAAGCAATGTAAAAACCTGCGATCTTAGAGGAGGAACCTTTCTGAGTGATAATGAAATCCCAGCTAGGAGACTAAAATGAAATACTGTAGCTGAGGACATAAAAAGGCTGAGCAGTCAATGATCCCAAAATCACCCAAAATAACGTCAAGGCCAAGGCCATCGCGGAGACAGGGAAGCTGTTCTGGAATCTGAACAACAATTTCCAGAAGGAGGAGGAGAGGCTGACCTAGACAGGGAGCAGCAGCTTCCAGAAGACTGTGGCAGTGTTGCGCCAGCATGCCGCTGGCCTGCGTGATGCTTTTGAACATGTAGGTGAACAGAGTGTGGACTCTCAGGCCACCCTTGCTCGCTCAGCTGTGCAGCACTGGGCTGTTCACAGGATGCCACACAACAAACACAGCATGAACACCATCAGCGCCTCCTCCCAGGCAGAGGTAAGCAGGAGGGAGAGTGTGGTATCTACTGTATAAAGCTTTGAAGGAAATGAGGTTGATAGGAAATGCCAGCTAAAGTAAGAAACTAGGAAAATAAATAGTTGTAAAACATGCCACTTAGGGAAAGGAAAAAGAAAAGGCACATTTGGAATAGGTTAAAGAATGAAGGAACACACACAAATGTTGAACTTAGTACATAAGAAAGTGCTCCACAGGCCACAGAGAAAGGGATTATTAAAGGTTACGTGGCTCAGGAGGCTTCTCAGTAAGCTGCTTATGGTAATAATAAGAGATTACGATGAGCCAGGAACTATGCTGAGGGCTTTATACACAGGATTACAATATAATTGATCAAGCCAACCCAGAACTTCAGAGACTGAAAAAAATGTGAAAAGTATTAATCATGTCAATCATGAATATTTACTAATTGATCAACTTAGACCTATATAGTTGTTTCATTCATAAACTCTTGTCTATCATTAAGATCAACTTAGCCCTATGAAGTAGTTTCATTCAGAAACATTTGTCTGTCATTTAAAACATAAAATATATTCCTATATATTAAATCAGAACGAAAAGAAAATCTTTACAATGATTATTTGAATACTAAAATAAGTCATATAATAGGAGTAATTGTACTTGGTACATAACCACAGACTTGTGGCCATATTTGTATCTGTCGCTAATGCAAAATAAGTAGTATTTTTATAAAGAATATATATTTAACATATATTATTTTCTCACAAAATTACCCATAATTCTCTTCAAAATTATATCCTCAGATTCCTAAATTTGAAATGATTGACATTTTCAATTAACTCTCCTAGGTCACACCATTTTGAAGAAAATACCCTTCCTATAGTTGTAAAATTATCCAAATAGGTAAGAGCAGACAGCTAAATGTCAGATATTCTCAATTCTTATTTTTCCTGTTGAAAAGTGTAAGTACTTCCATCCATATATTTTTACTGTTGCTATCTTACTCTCCTCAGAATATGCTTTGTCAACAAATATTCGTGAAGGACAAATTTCATTAAATAAGTTGATTTGATATATAATTCTTTTGAAAACTTCCTAATTTCATTGTATTCTAATATAAAATATAAGTTTACCAAATAAAAACAAACCATCAAAAGATTCTTTCCAGAAATCAAAACAGTTCAAAGTGTTATCCCCGGTTTTCAGAATTAAATCTTGTATAAAATTTTAGCATTCACATATTTATTTATTTATTTATTTATTTATTTATTTATTTATTGGTACTGGGGATTGAACCCAGGGGCATTCTAACTTCGAGCTATACCACTAGGCTATTTTAGTTTTTGTTTTGAAATAGGATCTCACTAAGTTGTTGAGACTGGCCTCAAACCTGGAATCATTCCTGTCTCAGCCTCCCAAGTACTAGGATTATAGGCCCATACCACCATGCCAGTAAGCATTCAAATTTTAATTTGTTTAGTTTATTCTACACTTTTATAAGAATAATAAATGTCAACGTCTACCTGTAAGCCTTGCTTTAAATAACTGCAAATTTCTAAAAGCTTCAGATTTTTGTTTTTCAATTTTCAATACTTTGATTAAAAATTTCCAACTGATAAATAAAACGGCATTCAAAATTTAGATAACTCAACGACAAATCAGTTGAATACCAATGTAAGATAACAAGGTTTATTTACAAGTTATTCCTCTGTAGCCTGAGACATTTTTAAATCCAACTGAAGTTGGGCAACAAAGGAAGATTGTAGGGTTGCCAGCCTGGAGGATTCACTTATTTTTTGGAATTCAATATCAACCCCATCATAAAGTATTTTTAGTTCAATTTCTCTCTATGGATATGTGTGTTTGGTACCTATAAAATTGGTAACTAGAGCATAGCTGTGATCTCAGCACTTGGGAGGCTGAGAAAGGAGGATGGCAGTACACGGCCAGCATGTGGTAACTTAGCAAGACTTTGTTTCAAAATTTTAAAAAATAAAATAAGAAGGGCTGAGGGAGTATCTCAGTGTTAGAATGTCCCTGGGTTCAATCCCCAGTATCCTCCTCCACCCCCAAAAAAGAAAAAAATGGTAATCAGAGCATCTGCTTCTTTTTTAATATACTTTTATTGGTGTGCTGTAGTCCCACATCACAATGTAGTTCAGTGATAGCGACACACATGCACACAGCACCTGGTGAGCCTCCAGGCATCTGTTTTTATTGTTAGAATGTTCTAGGTTGTTGTCATTCAGATATGAGCACATCAATTATTTTCACACCGTCTGTTTCAAATACATTTCTGCTCCATACATTTCTTCATTTTATAAGAACATGATTTCAACATGATACCACTCTGCTAAATGTGTGATCACTTCAAGAAACAATTTTACCTCCAATATTAAACTTTTAACTGAATCTAAAATAGCATTCATAATAAGGTTAAGCTTGTGTCATTTAATAGAACTTCTAAAAGCTTTATTTGCTGTGAGCCTCACTAAGTTGCTGAGGCTGGCTTTGAACCTGCAATCCTCCTGTCTCAGCCTCCCAAGTACTGGGATTGCAGGCATGTGCCACCATGCCTGCCTGGCTAACCTAACTGTATCGGAAGCATCTGTAGAAGACAGAATCATGATCCCCCAAAGATGTCCATATCCTAATCCTCAGAACTTGTGCAAATGGTACTCTCCTATGGCAAAGGGACTTTGCAGATGTTATTAAGAATCTTGATATGGGGAAATTATCCTACATTATCTGGGTGGGTCCAAACACAATTCATTATAAGAGGGAAGCAAGAGGGTCAAAGTCAGAAAAAAGATATATGACCACAGAAACTGAGATTAAAGTGATGTCCTTTGAAGGAGTCACAAGAAATGTTTGGTGGCCTCCAAAAGCTAGAAAAGGCAAGAAACAAATTCTTCTTTAGAACACAGTCTAGAACACAGTCCAGCAGATACCTTAATTTTAGCCTGTTAGACTCACTTCAGACTTCTAGCCTCCAGCACTGTAAGATAATATATTTGCGTGGTTATAAGCCACAGAGTTTGAGATAATTTGTTATAGCGGCAAGAAGATACTAATATAGATGCTCTTCAATTTGCAATGGTGTTAACATGCAGGTAAACTTATTGTAAGTTTAAAATATAAGCTGGAAATGCATTTAACACACCTAACATATTGAACATCCTAGCTTAGCAACACAGCATACTGTAAAGTATCAGTTGTTTACTCTCCTGATTACACAGCTGATGGGGAGTTGTGGCTCGATGCTATTGTCCAGCATACTGAGTATCATATGGTATATCCAAATCCCAGGGGAAAAAATTACAGTTCAAAATGTGAAGTGTGGCTTCTACTGAATTGGTATTGCTTTTGCACCATCATCATGTCAAAAATCCTAAGTCAAACCATCCTAAGTCAGGGACTGAAATAAGTTGGAATATAAATGACATAATTGATATAAAATATCACACTGATATAAAATTGGAATCATTTGAATGTTGGCAAAGTTCTTTTAAAGCTTTCACCTCACTTTTCTTATGTGCAAAAGGATATTTAGGATCAAAAGTAAGTGGCAGCCAGGTGTGGTGGCGCACGCTTATAATCCCAGTACTTTGGGAGGCGGAGACTGGAGGATCTGGGTTCGTGGCCAACCTCAGCGCGCATGCGCGCGCGTGATCTATCTCTCTCTTTCTCTCTCCTCTCTCCTCTCTCTCTCTCTCTCTCTCTCTCTCTCTCTCTTTCTCTCTCTCTCTCTCT
>PVJS01016734.1:0-37120 GCA_004027185.1 Glis glis
ATTGGAGTCTCACATCATAATGAATATCTATGTTTTGATGTTAACATACATGCACACAGCTCTTAGTGTCCCCCCCCGCCTCCCCCCACCCATATGAAGTACCGAGAATGATGTTGGTGTATTCTCACATGTACACATTGTTTATGATAGTAATTCCACTGATTCGCTTCTTTCTTGCCCTTCCCCTTCCCTTGTACCACTTCCCTTACCCCACTGAGGGTTCTCCATTATCAACTGGAGTCCCTCGTGTGTCCCTACTACTCCCTAGGTTGCACATATTAATGAAAACACATGTCCCTTCTTTTTTTGTGATTGGCTGATCTCACTTAACATAATATTCTCCAGATCCTTCCATTCCATTTTCTTGCAAATGATGTTATTTTGTTCTTCTTTATTGCTGAGTAGAATTCCATTGTGTGTATTTCCCACAATGTTGTAATCCACTCATCTGCTGATGGACACCTAGGTTGGTTCCATAATTTGGCCACTGTGAATTGTGCTGCTATGAACATGGGTATGCATATATTACTGTAGTTTTCTAGTTTCAATCCCTTTGGTGTGATACCCAGTAGTGGTATAGCCAGATCATATGGTGGATCCATTCCCAGTTTTCTGAGGAATCTCCACACTGATCTCCAGAGTGAAGTACAGGAAAATTAAGCTGCTTCCTGCTAGCTGAGATGTCCTGTTTCTGGAATTCTGCAATCCCCCACAGTCTTGCTCCTGGGGACCAGGTGGAGCTGAGTGCTCTTTTGTATTTATGGGGACGGCCCTCAGAACTCACTCCAAGTCCTGTTTGTCACTAGGGGCCTGCTGAGTTTTTCTCTGTAGATCATTTGGGGAAGAGCAGATGGAGGCGAAAGACAGGACATTATCAAATAACACAAGCTCCGAGAATTCTGTATTGATCTGAGCTGCAGATTGTGTCCAGCTAGACTAAAGCGCCGTAGCCAAATACTCCAGTTATGAAGTCGAAATCCAAGTTGGAACCAGAGCTCTATTCTCTGCTCATTTTTATCTGATCCTGTTGTTTTTATTTTATCATAATGGATGATAATGCTTGAAATTCTGTGATGTAAATATGACCGTTACAATGGAGGATGTATAACTTCTTTACAATGTGATAATAGAGCATTTTAACAAAATATCTGGTTATCTCTTCTTCTAAAAAAATTCCAAAAAGATTCCAAAGAGTATCAGCTAACTTTTATGAGATTTATGTGAGAAAAATACTTTGATGAATCAAAGCTATTTATTGTTTGCCAAAAATCACAAAATAAGGCCCAAATGTAAGGAGATGTGTAATTCCATCTGCAATATACAAAAGTAAATGCTTTCTAGAATTTAATCTTTATGATTATATCTGTTCATTTAAAAATATTCTCAGTCATTTTCCCTAAACTATCTTATTTTGACAAGTAATTGTTGAATCATTTAAATATGTAGAGCACTGTCAGTAAAGACATGAAAAAAAATGCAAGCCAGGCATGGTGGCGCATGCTTGTAATCCCAGTACTTGGGAGGCTGAGACAGGAGGATCACAAGTTCTCAGCCAGCCTCAGCTACTTAGTGAGGCCCTCCGCAACTTAGTGAGACCCTGTTTCAAAATAAAGAATAAAAAATAGGACTGGAGGTGTAGCTCGGAGGTAGAATGCCCCTGGGTTCAATCCTAGTACCGCAAAAAAAAAAAAAAATACAGCAGAAAACACTTGATTTTAAATTTTTTTCCAATGTAGAGACACAAATCTTGTTCACCAAAAATTAAGTATCTATAAAAGGGAACAGATATCGTTAAGTGAGTCCCACATTCGGGTCCTGGGGGAGGAGGCCGACCTGCCCCAGCAGCGCTTACTCACCGCTGAGGCTGGGGCTGGGGGCCATCCTGGCCTGTGACATCTTCCCGCGCATCAGCTAGGCCTGCTGAAATCGACAAGTAAACTTGGTGCAAATAATTGTTATAACTTCATGCATAATCCTTCAATTCTAAGTCAGAGTAGATGAAGCTATAACTACAGAAATAAGCGGAGCTTCACAGTGGCCTGCCAGTTGATCAGGACCTGTTAGTCTTAAAGAACGGGCCAGGTCTGTGTCTTCAAAAACATGACTTGCTGGTTATCTTTACTTCCCTGTAGCATTGTCTTAGAGACAAAACAGAAGGGCTCTGCCCGCATGGCCTCGTTTGTGCTGGACCCGATGTCATGATGGTAATGAGCCTTTCTTTACCTTTTCCGAATTGCCCTTTAAATAATTAATAAGTGCATCTTACAAAGAAGACGTTGACCCCTTTCCTAAGGCAAAAACATCTCCTAAGAACAGCTGATGAAAACATGATGCTACTAGGTGAAACTCCTGTGTCTATACTACAGATCCAGGAGAAGATGAAAGAGTGAGTTAAAGCTCGAGACTTGAGGATTACAGTAATGTGGGTTCCATGTAGCCAAGTCATCTTATTTTTAATGCTCGGGAAACGTGGTTCATACTGAATGTTGTGTTTTATTCATCAGAGGTGTATCTTCATTGGTACTTTCAGGACAGACATTCAGGATGAGTACTGGCTTGTTAGAATGTGCTACATTTTAAATTGAATAGATCATTGCGGGGTTGGGGGAGTACCGGTGATTGAATCTGGGTCATTCTACCTCTGAGCTACATGCCCAGCCCTTTTTTTGATTTTTTTTAATTTTGAAACAGGGTCTCACTAAGTTGCTGGGGGTCTCAATGAAGCTGTGGAGGAGATGTCTCTCTTACTGGTAAGACTGAGCATTTGCTAGGGAAACGTTTGCTGCCTCTGACCTTTTGTGTGTGATGAGCTTCAGGTTTTCTTCCACCTGAAGCAGAAGCACTCAGAGATGAAATTATGTTTGGTCTGTGACAAAAGAATGCACTATATTCTCTGTGTCAAAGATTTGTTGACTATAAAACACCTTCTCTACACACGTGTGAGCACGCTCCCACATAGCACATCTTCCTGGGTCTCTTAAGCTTTGCAGTAGGCATGTCCAGTCTCCCGTGCTTGTGGGTGCAGCACACCGGGACAGTGGCAGCTGCAGGGGCTTGAACACTCATATGAACCCTAAGAAGAAGGGTTCTCTCATTGAGAACCCTGGTATCAAGGAACCCCTTGATACCAGTTTAGCTTTTCAGGGGATTCCGCCTTTTTGGAGTTTTGATGTGTGAAACTCCCCTTTTTCCTCTTTTTCTGTGTTAATTCTCCTGCCTGACTTAGGCGCAACGTAATGGGGATGCCCTCCTACCCTGTGATTGTCAGGAGGCACGTTAGTCAGCTGGAGAGACGTGGCCCTGTTACACGTGCAGCTGTGCAGAAATGAGCCAGCCCTGGTCCCCGGCCAGGTCAGCACCCAGAGGGTGTGGAAGGCCACGCTGGAATGAAGCCTGGGTTATTCAGTGGGCACAGGCGGTGGTGGGGTTATCCTGACACGGAGTGCCATTCGTTAAATACATGTCGATATACCCATTTTTACTGTAATTTTGGAGGCAGAATGTGATGTGAGAGCTCTGAGATGGGAGCACTAGTGACTGGTTTGGAACTGGCCTCAGAGTAGCCGCTACGGGAGCTGGATCCTCGCCTGTCCGCTCCGCGGCACTCCAGCAGGAGGCTCAGGCCCTAGGTGGTTTTGACATCCTCAGGGGATGAGGAACACAATGGTGCCTGCCGGAGCGCTTCCTGATGGGGCTGAGGAAATGTCCGCTTCCTCCGTTGGAGAGTGTCGCGTGCTAGACAGATGGAGGAAGGGAAAGTTCCGTACAGTCGCCATGCATGAGCTGTGGGAAGCATAGGCTCTCTCCTGTCTGCAGCCTTCGTGTCTCCGGCAGTTTCTTAAGGACGGAGAAGCAGCCTTGGCTCCCAGTGGCTCTGTGTGGTTCTGTCTCGGGACAGAGGCTGTGTCCCGAGGGACAGGAAGGTCTTAACAGGAAGGCAGAAGGTCCCTATGGTGAGAGGTGTAAGAGTTTTTCCTCATTTCTTAAAGGCTAATGTGGTAGTATTTGGCAAGGAGATTTTCTTTTATGCAAAGGGCTATGAATAAATGATCAAGAATTGTGCTAGGAGCCCTTTGTGGAAGGAACCTTGCCCTTTCCTGCCATGATGTTCCTGGGTGGGATGGCTGCTGACTCTGGGACTGGACTGACCATGGCCCACCTGAGAAGCACCCATCCTACCAACACAGAGCAGGTGGTCAGGACCTCAGGCTGCTGCCCGACCCTCAGGTGGTGTGGGCACAACGCCCAGGCCTCCACGTCCACATGCCAGCCACAGTTACAAACACACTTGCTTTTTAAATACTTCTTAAAATTTTTTATAAAATTAGCCAGGCATGGTGGTGCACACCTGTAATCCCAGTACTTGGGAGGCTGAGACAAGAGGATTACAGGTTCAAGGCCAGCCTTAGCGACTTAGCAAGACCCTGTTTAAATAAAAAATAAAATAGAGCTGGGGTAGCTCAGAGACACAACTGGGTTCAATCCCCAGTAACACACACACACACACACACACACGCACACGCACACGCACACACACACACACTACATAAAATTAACACGTAGTGAAGTACGTAGGTCTTAACGTACAGTTTGATGAGTTTTGACAAATGGATATTCTTGTTTTACATCCCCGTCGATCCCACCACCCATGGGTGCCACTGCCCTGATTTCCGTCACAGTAAGTTAGTTTTGCTTATTAGAATCCATGTATTTTTCAGACTGCATTATTCCCCATCCAAAGACTTGTTTTTATTGGGGGATTTTAGCTTTAAACAGCTCATCACAAGATTAGTAAACCAACTCAAAGAAAACAACTTTTAGTAACCATGCTAGATTTATCTTTGTTTAGTAAAGCTATGATTTTGAAATGGTTCCATTCCCTCTTAGGAAAATAAGCATGATCAAGATAAGCACTCCTGGGATCTGAGACCGGGCCTTGATCGGTGCCGGAAGCCTCCGGTGCTGGTGGTCCTGGTCGTCTATAAGGATGGCCCCTCAGAGCTTGCATTTTATATTAGTGGTCCTGGTCGTCTATAAGGATGGCCCCTCAGAGCTTGCATTTTATACTAGTGGTCCTGGTCGTTTGTAGGAATGGCCCCTCAGAGATCGGATTTTATACTAGCATTGTGCCACCTTTTCTTGGGGAGAAAAAGAAAGAACATGGGTTTCGAGATCAGAGTGGGGGGGGGCATCCAGTCTACCCAGTCTCCTCCCACTCACACAACATTTCTGTGGCTCAGCTGCCCTTGTGGTAATGTGGGAATAACAATATTTTCCTGAAGGGTTATGGTGAAGAGTGAAAAGGGTTGTCAGCTAGAAGGTGCCTGTCATGTAGCAGGCCCACCCTACCCCCCTTTTTTTAATGGGAAACTTTTTAGCATACACATTTTTCTGCCTTTGTCTGGGAATAGATATGTTAGCCATATTGACAGTGGTGGTATTGACCATAGGTCTCTGATACAAGTTGTCTTCACCACTTTTTATGTCTTTCAACTTCCTGGAAGCTTCTCTTCAACTTGTCTGCCTCTCCTGCACCCATGCGTGTCTTGCTCCAGCCTGTAGGGCCATGAATGTTCTCTTGAGATGAATAGCAGGTGTGGGGTCCTGTGCCTACAGGTGGGTGAAAGAGATCGTAACCCAATAAAACCAGCCTTACCCATCACTTGGAGAAACAGCAAACCCTTGATCTAAAATTCATGAATAAATGCCCAACAACCCCAAACAACAATGAAAAAGGTCAAAAATAGCACAGGTACCCAGAGGCAACACAGAGGAAGCCCATATAGCCAATAAAAACTAAAAGGATGTGCATCCCCTCTAGTCATCAGGAAAATGCAAATTAAAACAGCAATGAGATTATTATTTATTTATTCATTTGTTTATTTGTTTGTTTATTTATTGTGATGCTGGGGATTGAGCCCAGGGGCATTCTATCTTTGAGCTCCACCCCCAGCCAGCCCTATTTCATTTTTTATTTTGAAACAGAGTCTCACTAAGTTGCTGAGGCTGGCCATGTACCTACCTGCGATCCTCCTGTCTCAGCCTCCCAAGTCCTGGGATTACAGGTGTGCACCACTACTCCAGGCCGAGATGCACTTTTATACCCATTAAAACAGCCCTCCACTCGTAGGGGCTGGTGAGGATATGAGATTAACAGGATCTATGCATCGCTCTTGAAAGTACAGGAGTCTGAGACCCCTTTGGAGCTTTAACTAGGTAAGTACCTGCATACAAACAAAAGGAGACCTATACAGAGAGGTTCACTAAGGAGTGTCCATAATAGCAAAACATTGCAACCCACACCAACAGCCATTATTTAGGGGTGGAACGAATAAAATTTGGTATGGAACACTATATTGTACATAAAAAGAATGAACCAGATCTTTATCAGTCAATCAAAAACATTGATGCAATCACAAGTTGCAAGATGTTGTGTATTATAGATTTACGCATTTAAGAACACAGTGAAATGGAGCCGACTGGGGAGGAGGGCAGGAGGGACAAGAACGGGCCTGGGAAAGGCCATCTAATTTTATCTTAATAATAAGAAAGCATCAGACAATGTTAACATTTAGTAGCTGTGCACCAGTAGTGGTTCTCAAAATGCCTTTTATCCCTAGGCCAGCACAGTTGGCATTACTTGAGAACTTTTAGAACTGCAAATCCACAGGTGGAGCGAGACCAGCAGAGGGCCTGTCTCTGGGAGTGGAGCCCTGGATGCTGCTCAGCACCAGAGGCAAAGGCGAGGATGCTTACAGTCTTGTTCTCTGTGATTTCTGCAGTTTCTACATTGTAGAAAAATATTAAAGTGTGCCTCTCCCCCTCTTCCAAAGTCCTTTTACGTTGTATCAACTCCATAACTACAGGCTTATTAAGAACATAAACTTCTTACAGCCACATAAAGTTCCCAGATCATCTGATACTGACCGAGGGTAGAAGACCAAAGTGGACAGATTATTTTTTGAATGTAAATTATCCAGTGACTGCATCGCCCCTATAAATTTGACCTCCTCTGACAATTCTCCCATTATTATCAACGAAATATCTCTCCAGCATTGAGCACGTTCAGAACAACGCACAGCATTGATGACCGTAAGATATAAATCGTGTCCTTAGGAAAGCTAATTGGAGAGTTAGGATGTGCATAGAGAAGATGAGGTTGAACACCTCATTGTCAGCCAGATGGCACAGAGCATTCCAGAGGGGGCTTGAAAGGGAGGCCTTTTGGAGGCTCCACATTGGTAGAGGGGGAGAAGGCAGTATCTCAGGGAGCCACATGAACATAAGATACTAGGTATAATCGTAGCTCCATGGACACAGAAGCAATCCTTAGCAGGGTGTTCAAGGTCAGGCAGAAGTCTAACTTTTAGTCTATAGCTGGATGGAACCATTAAAAATGCAGAACAGTTTCCACGAGGATGGATCTGGCTTAAGGGTCAGCGAGGGACTGAAGGTAGTATGGCAGCGGGATCAAACATCAGGGCCTTCGAGACCGTGGACCCGCAGACGATGGAACAGAAGATGCGATATGGGGTAAGGGAAGTGGGAACCGGAAGGGAGGGACATGAGACTAATGATTTAATGCGATGTATTAGTTTCTTATTGCTGCTGTAAAAAATGTGTAAAGAATGTTTTATCTCGTCGCTTTGAGAGGTCAGAGTCCAAAATAGTTCTTGCTGGCTGAAACCAAGTGTACAGGGCTGTGTTCCTGTGTGGGGCCCCTGGGAAGCCTCCGCTCCCTCCCGTTCCGTGCCCTGGGGCGCCTGCCTTGCTCCGCTCATGCCCCTCCCTCCATCTTCAGAACCTGCTTCGGAGCATCTTTCGATCTTTGATTGTTCCTGTCCAGGGACCTTGTGATTAGACCCACAGAGATGATTCAGGGTAATCTCTCCATCTCCGGCTCCTTCGTGACACCTATGTCTACCCTTTTGCCATTTAAGGTGACGTGTTTAGAGGCGCCGGACATTGTCCAAGGATATTTCGGGGACACCAGTATTCGGCTACCACACAAAATACTGCCATAATTTGAGGTGTGCCTGTGGTTTGGAAGAGAGCTGTGGTTATGAATCCTCTTCCGTCCAGTTAGTTCATCTGTGAAGTGGGTGGAGACGGGCATGGGGAGAGATTCCCTTCCACACCCAACACCCTCTGACCAGAATGTCAACTCCGTGGGGACAGGGGCTTTGTCTGTCTCCCCAACCCTGCATTCATTGCCTGGAACAGACACTGCTACACCACAGACACTCTGTGGTTACGAGTTGCAGAGGAGAAAGGAGTGGGGGGGCGGTTGAGAGAGCACCAGACGGAATCCTCCGCTGGCTCCTGTGTAGCCTAATTGCAGGTTTTCCGGGAAGGGTGAATCCGGGCGCAGGTTAGACCTCATCATTGCGACGGGGGCATCCCCCACTGGAAAGAGGGCACTGAGATGCGTGGTCTGTACCATGTCTCCCTGCTGAGCACCCCTGGCAGTGAGATGGGGTGTCCTGAGGCTGCTCCGTGTGCTGTGTGGCCTTGTGGCTGGGCAGTGCCTGCTGGAGAGGGGCTGCTTGCCATCACGGATCCCGGGCCTGACGCGGCTTCCCCTTTGCATTTCTCAAAGAGCGCTCCGCTCTATGAGGACAGCATAGCCGCTCCTGCGGTGGAGAACGCAGGGACAGCGTGGGGTACCTGCATGGGGTACCTGTGTGGCTGGCGGCCTTCCAGCCAGGGACTGACTTTCTGACAGAGCCACTCACGTTTGAAGCTGGACAACATTGCATTAGAAGTGGCATTTGAAAATGGACATTTAATAGCATGCAGTTAACAGTTACTCAAAAAGAGAAAAACGAATTTATTTAAAGGAACGATTGATGACCAAAGAAGGACCTCATATCCACACGAGGACGGCAGAGGGTGCTGGGCCTGCTCAGGCTCTTGGAATTCAGAGTTGAGCTGTCCTTTGGCTTTTGACTGTCTCTCCGACCTTGAACAAACACCATACCTTTTCTCCTATTTTTAATCTGTTGTTTTCATCAACACTGATTTTAAAATGTCATCCATTTTGGGATGGAGACACATTTACCTATTAGATATATTCTTCTGATTAGATAATCTTTTGAGAAAGCTTGCCTGTTTTTTTAATGTAAAAATCATATTCAATTAGTCATCCATTAAAGAAATTAACCTCTAATATCTAAGTTGATAAAATTAGTGGTGGAGAAATAATTTGTTACCAGAAAGGATGAAAAATTAATTACTGGAAGTCCTCATTCCATAAAGTTACCTAACAGTAAACATCTTTATTCAATATTGGAGGGAAAAGATTAAATACAGCCAGCCCTCCCTAGCTGTGGGCTCTGCATCTGTGGGTTCAACCAACTGCAGATCAAAAATATTTGGAGAAATAAAATCGTGTATGTATAGAACACATACATATGTTTTTCTTGTCATTATTTCTAAACAGTACAGAATAGCAACTATTGGCATGGTATTTACAATAAGTTAGGTATTATAAGTTATCTAAAGATGATTTAATGTATATGGGAGGATGTGCATAGGTTATGCAAAAATTGCCATTTTGTATATGGAACTTGAGCGTCCTCAGAGTTTGGTATCTGTGGGGGTCTGGAACCGCCTCCCCGTGGATACCAAGGGACAACTACATAGGAAATACCTGGTGGCCAGGAGGTACATGGTAGGTTTTGAAGCCGATGAGCTAGACTTCTAAAGACTTAATAATGCACGAGAGTATATTCCACTCTGAAAACAAATAGAAGATAAAATTTCACCCAAAATTATTTTTAAAATATACAAATGAGCTCAAGAAGAGAAAACCATTAAGTACCAGAAACCAACAGGGGGGCACAAGGTAGGAAAAGTAATTGGCTGGAAGCCAAATGGCTCACAGGTGCAAGGTCCAGTGTGGTGAGCGGTGCCCAGGATCAGGCTGCTCACTGCAAGACACAGAGAGCCAAAACTAGACCCATGACATTCCAACCAGGACGCAGCCTCGCAACCCTGCCACCTGCCCGGGGAGGCAGCAGGAGAGCTGGCCTCCTTTCTTCAGTGGTGAGAGAAACAGAGGCACCTGTGGACCCAAGCCTGTGCCGACACAGGTGGGAGTGCAGACCCCACCCAGCCCAGCACAGGGGCAGGGGGCCTCCGGCTGCAGGCACAGCTCACCCAGGGAGCCAAGACCACAGAAAAGTCCCTGCTCAGGGTGAACTTACAGCCCAAATTAGCATGGTCGCAGAGATGGAGGAGATCAGGCATGAGTGATTCAAGAAAGCAGAAGGAGAAGAAAGAACAGACATCTTTGGAAAAAGAATCACATGAAAATTCTAGAAATGGAAGACACAGTTACTGAACCGCACAAACTATGAGTGAGAATTGTGAACAATGGCAGATCTGCCGTGTGGCTTCAGGAACATGAGTCCTTTAACCAGGGAGAAAACTTTTCAGCCCACAGTTAGAAATAATGCCTGTCCTATAAATATTGATGAGTGTGAGACGAGACCCCCAGTTTTAAAGGAAGTTGAAGCTGGGACATAGGTTTCCAAGGCCTGTGTGGACAGGAGTCCAGACACAGGAGTCTGGGGCCATCGTGTGCCTGCTGGAGGGGCCTGGCTTCCGGTGCTCCTGTGCTCATGTGCTGGAAGAGACTGATGCTTTCTGAGCCACCTGTAAAACATCACGCACCCTCTTCTGTCCAGCTCCAGCCCTTTCTACAGTCTCCCCCATCACCACCCAGGCTCCCAGCACCCAGCACTTGACAGGGTGGGGTGTCTAGCCCATGGCCACAGGCCATGGTGGGACTCAACATCTAACCGACCCACAGGATCGCTGTTTCTAGTCTCAGTTTCAGAAAACCTGTTGCATGGCTGATTTTGTTTCTTTTAAGACTTTTCAAGAAGCTACCATCTCCCTGTCAACTTGTAGTATCGCGATGATTTAAAACAGTGATGTAGTTTGGTTGTTGGTCATTTGTAGAGCAGCCAGCTTCTGTCACTGTGTGCTTTTGAGCAAGCACGTCATCATTTCTTTATTTTTTCTTTTTTTTGTGGTACTGGGGATTGAACCCCATTCCACCTCTAAGCTACACCCCCAGATCTTTTTATTTTTTATTTTGAAACAGAGTCTGGTCTTGCTTAGTTACTGAAAGTCTCGCTATGCCGCTGAGGCTGGCTTCGAACCTGCCATCCTCCTGTCTCAGCCTCCCAAATACTAGGATTACAGGCATGTGCCACCACGCCCAGCTCCTACCACTCTTTGATACATAGCAGCCACTCCAGCATTTGTTGAGTGAATGAATGAAGAATGAATGAATGAACAAACACTTAACCGAGTCACACAAGGCCATGGGTTCTATAAGGCACTGCACAGAAAACATAAAAATAAGTGACTAAGTGAGACTTGATGTGTGCTAGCGCTCAGTGGCCCTGAAGTGAGTGAGCCTAGCTCAGCCACACACGCTGGGTCTTGGACAGAGCCTGTCCCAGACATTTGCTGCCAAGGCTGCAGCATCTGGACCTCTGTCGGCTGTTTTCCAGAGCTGACATGTGTGCACACAAGCAAGAGGCACAGGGGCAATGGAGAGGGAGGTCCAGGGTACGTGCAGAATCCTGCTTTCTAAAATTCACATCCTTCATAAAAGAGGGGGGCAGAGATGTTGAGAAGACATCAGACAAGATAGTTTCCCCTCCCTCATCTGCCATCCTGGGGGGATTTTACATCATTTTGTTAAAGTTGGGGCTGGAATGAGCTGAGAAAGCAAACTACTGCTTATTCCTAAAGGGTCACCTGTCAGGGTAAGACTTCATTCTGTTGACACTAAATTGAAAAGGAAGGAAAAAGAATTTTTGAATGATACAGAAGAGGCAGAAGTAAGTTTGCGGTCTTTTATAAGACTTAGGGAATAACTCAAACTGAGGTTGGAACTTAACAGGTAAGTAAAGTGCACGTCCAAGAAGAAAGATGAGAGGATTCTCAAAGCTGGGCTAAATCTTTTGTGGAACTTAAGACAGATTCGCAGGCAGCTCTAGCTCAGCCCTCGTAAGGCCTGCTTTCTCTCTCAGATGCCTTCTGATCTACTTGAAGTAAGGCTCAGCCTGTTAATTCCTGTGTTGATTTTTCAATAACTTCTTTTCTCCAAAATAAGTGTGCTGAAGGTCAAATAGTTTTGCAGGGCAGAAGTTTCAAAAGGAGTTGGGCTGTGTCCCTGTGTTAGGAATTCTTTGCGCCCTGATGATCCTCCTGTGACCCTTCTGTGAGGTGCCCCTGGATCCTGTTTCCATTTTAGTAAAGGAGCTTTTAGCCCTTTTGAAGTATTTAAAACATTCATTTTATTATATATTTTATTTGAAATGTAAAGAAGTTTTGATTATATTTAAAGACTATGGAAGATATTAATTTACAATGTGATTACCAATTAGTTCATCCGACATGCAGGGTGGGATCACAGAACCCAGTATAGTTTGGGCCTCAAGAAGTTGGAAGCATTAATACTCTTATCAGGCAAAGAGAACATAGTCGATGATTCAGGACGCGTTCACCTGCTCAGGGCTTTGTTTCTGTTTTGTAGCTTCCTGTTGTCCTGTGGCACAGGTAGAACAGTCTCTGAAAACACCATCTCCTTGTGGAATTCCTGCTGGAAATTCCAGTCAGCAAAACAATGTGTTACTTTTCTGTCTTATCCCAGGTTGTCGGTGTGGCCCAGGCCATCAACAAGAAATCGGGAAACGGCGGGACATTCACAGAGAAAGACGAAAAGGTAGCAGAGCCCATCCTGGCTGATGCAGTGTGCAGAGGGGCTTCTCTTTCCCCTGTGTAGACCAACCGCCAGAGTTAGCAGCTGAGGTCATTGGTCACAAAAAGCATGATGGTTAAAATCGATCTGAAATGTTCAAAAATGCACCTTCGGCTAAGTACATGTTGGTCTGACCCCAGTCATTCTGCCGGCAGAAACCCGTTCCTCCTGGCGGTTCTGCCACGCCTGCCCAGGCAGCGTGCACTTAGGGACACACAGTGGTAGACACAGGGCGTGTTAACTCCCGTTTGCCTTTCATCGCTGCTATAAAAAGGTTGGATTTTGAGGAAAAACCCCTACAGCAGGGCTCCAACTTTAGCACTCCTGGTTGGCTAAGAATGGAAATTGCTTCCCAGGAAAGCAGGTCTCCCTGTGTTTTACAAGCTTTGCATAAAGACAGTGGGGCGCCACGCTGTGAATTCAGGCTGGGTGATGTGGGTTTCGCTTCAGAAGGAGGAACAGCCGGCACGATTTCCCTGTCCCCTCACCCAGCTCGGAGGAATGCATTCTGCACACCCTGCTGACACACTTTTCTGTACACGTGCCCCCAGACCTGCTCATAACTCCAATATGCCCATAAATTTCCCCACTTCTTCTATTGGATACGTAGTTCTAGATAGCATAGCCCAGTGCGCTACTTCTGTCCCCAGCCCATTGCTCTTGAAGTTGCTCCTCTGAAGTCCGCAGGAGCATTTGAATTTGAAGACACTCCGACAAGTCAGTTATTTTTGTCTCCATGCTGTGGGCTGCAGGGCCACCTGTGTTGGCCTCACAATTTTATTAACCACTTCAGAGTATAGTAAGTACCTTCCAAAAACAGATAGCCTCCTGTCCCGTTAGTGACACTAGAGAATAATTGCTGGGAAAGTATCATTCTTCGATTGGCTTTTTATTCCATCATTATGTGTGTGTATTAAGGTAAACCCCTCTTGAGTTAATTTGCAATTTTAGGCTCTATCACATCTTGGCAAAATACACCTGTAACTGTGGATAAAGCGTGCCCTCTAATGAGTTGTTTTAATCAACAATTAACATACTGTGAGCACATCACCCTAGCGGGGTATAATAAAGATGCTCTGTGGACCTGTGTTAAAAAGAATACACTTAGCCGGGCATGGTGGTGCACGCTTGTAATCCCAGTACTTGGGAGGCTAAGACCGGAGGATCCAGGTTCGCCGCCAGCCTCAGCTACTTAGTGCAGCCCTCCACAACTTAGTGAGACCCTGTTTCAAAATAAGAAATTAAAAAATTGGGTTGGGGGTGTAACTCAGAGGTACAATGCCCCTGGGTTCAATCCCCAGTACCTCAAAAAAAAAAAAAAAGAATACACTTAAACTGATACTTGCAACTTTCTATAGGATTTATATTGATGTGCTGCTGGTATTCTGTTCACTAGTTTGTGAGCTTTTGTTGTTGCAGTAATCAGTTCCAAGTTATTTACGTCCTCTCAGCGGAGGTCCAAGTCCTAATGTCCTGCAGAGGCCACACCACATTTTACATGGGGCAGATTGCGATTTCATCTCCTATAAAGAGGCGTTTGTCTTCCTCTCCCCTCTCTCTCCTTATTGATTTGTATCTGATGTGGCAGAAGGACACCATATTCACACTCGTCAGCTGTCAGCTGCTAGTTGTGCTGTGTGGCTGACTCTTGGTTCCCATCAGCCCCTAACATTGTGCAGAACAGAATCCGCACTTTGACTTTTAACACGTATTTCAACTGTCCCTAGTTTTGGGGGGTCTTTTGTTTCGGGCACTGTTGCTGGACAGTTTGGCAGACACTGCTCATTCATTTGTTGTCTGAGCTGTTTTCTAGGATTTTGCCGCCTACTTGGCCTTCTGTGGTATCGTTCTTCATAATGCTCAACTCTATGAAACATCATTGCTGGAGAACAAGAGAAACCAGGTAAGTCTGGGGACTCCGGGAGACTATAGGTATTCTTTAAAAAAAAAATGTTAGGTCTCAAGTCAAATGATGGGTGCCCATGGTTAGGAGCTCAGATACTGCGGTTGGTTTTGAGGTACTCCACTGTTCCTCCGCCATTGCGCGTCACCCCGGGCCTGCACTGTCCTGTCTGAGTTTCCGTCCCGGCGCCCTGGGCATCACAGGTCACTGCTCTGGGTGGGTGCGCTCCCGATGCCAGCACCTGCTTCCAGTTCCTGCTTGACGACCGTGGACGCCACTCTGATCCTCACTTTCTAAGACACGCACCTTGGCCTCCTGCCCTTCCCTCGTCCCTGCTTCCCACGGCCTTTTCCCGCCCTGCTCTCCCAGCTGAATTTTTTTTATTACCCACATTGATAACTTACATATTGTTCTGCAGCTGTGTTGAACTTTTCTGAAGCATTGTCTAGGTCGACTCCAAAGTTGCAATTTGAAATAAAACATTTGCAATGACTAGGACTATGTCCATGTTCATATTACCTTTGTTATATAACTTTTGGTTTTCCTGATGTTTCTTTCTTTTTTTTTTTTGCGGTACCGGGGATTGGACAAGGGGGCGTTCTACCTCCGCACTACGCCCCCGGCCCTATTTTTTTATACTTTATTTTGAAACCGGGTCTCACGAAGTTGCGGAGGGCCTCACTAAGGATAGAGAGAGAGAGAGAGGGAGAGACAGAGACAGAGACAGAGAGAGAGCTGAGGCTGGCCGCGAACCCGGATCCTCCGGTCTCTGCCTCCCAAAGTACTGGGATTACAAGCGTGCACCACCACGCCTGGCTCTGATGTTTCTTAATTCCTGCCTTTTTTCCTGAGACTATTGTTGGCTCTAACGTCATGGCATGTTCTTGCCCCTCCCCCTCCCGTTAGGCGTCATGTTGAGCTGAGGTCCCACGGTTCCTCCTGTCCCTGCTACACACGCGGTCCTGGAACTCTCCCTCACTGCCTGCCTAGAGAGAGTCTACTGTTTTCTTGTTCGGTTCACACCCTGCTTTGTCTCCACACGGTCTCAGTTAAATGCTTAAGAAACGGTATTGGAGAGGTGAGGTTCCTGGAACCTTGCATGTGAGAAATCTACTATACCATCTGACCACTTGGCTGGGTAGGAAATTGTACATTGAAAATTCATTCTCCCAGAATTTAAAGGTAGGCTGTTGTCCCTCAACTGGCATCCCTGTTGTTCTGATTCTTGGCTCTTTGTAAGTAGATATATCGTCTATTATATGTAACTAGGTAACATATGAATTACATATTTCTTTCTCTGCTTGACACTGCGTTCCCTGGTTCTTCTCTTGAGATTCTGTGCTTCCACAAAACTTGATCAGTACCCTCAATATGCTTCTCTCTCTCAATTCAGTGTTTCTTCCTGAAATATTTCCCTTCCCTGTCCACCTGGATGATTCCTACTCATCTTCTAGACCTCTGCTAAGATAATATTGCCTCCACTAAACTTCCTGGAGGAATCACCTGTACCACCTGTAGCCTACGTACCTGGCCGCGGTGCTTCCCGCACGACAGCCGCGGCATGACAGGCCTCCCTGTCCCTGTGCAGGTGCTGCTGGACCTGGCCAGCCTGATCTTCGAGGAGCAGCAATCCCTGGACGTGATCCTGAGGAAGATCGCCGCCACCATCATCTCCTTCCTGCAGGTGCAGGTGTGCACCATCTTCATCGCGGACGAAGACGGCTCCGTGAGTACCTCTTGCAGGAAGATGGACGTTGTGCCCCTGGAAGCACTGCTTTCAGAGCCGTGAAGTATCAGCCTCCAACCCTCTCTCAAACCCAACTGTGGGAACGTTTATGGAAAGCCCAGAGCAGGAGCCATCCCGGCTGAAGAGAGGTGGGGGGTGGAGGTGCCTCGGGCTCCTTCATCTCTTTAATAGAGAGATGTTACAAGATAGTTGCTAGCCTTTCAAAATTCAGATCGGAATTCATTAATGAGGCATGTCAATTTATCATTTTTGCTCTGTGACCTGCTCTTTAGCATTTAATTTCTGAAAGTTATACATGAAGCACTCTTTTCTTAAACAAATTAAATATCACTTTAATATTCAGTGCAAACTTCTGCCAGTTAATGCCCATCATGGTAGCAAATGGATTTAGATCAGTGGTACTTTGAACTATGGCTCAACAATAGGCCTATGAATTTATTTTGCTTATTTTTTGACAACTTAAATTGTCTTACAAAAGAAATTAGATGACTTCTGATTATTTATTTTGCAATTATTTATGCATTAAAAATATTCAGCAAAAATAAAAAGGTAAGCCCCCCTAGATGTACTCAGCTCTCCCGTTTCCAAATTATACACTACCATTGTTTTATTTCTGTGTTTCCTTCCAATTCTTCTTTATTCAGATGTTAATGTAGAATGGGTGCAAATATGTATTTTGCTTTTTAATATAATTTCAAAAGTATTCTCTATGTTACAAAGGCGTCACAATTTTTCTAATGAGCTCATAAACTATTTCTGAGCTGGGTGTGGTGGGAAGCTGAGACAGGAGGATCACAGGTTTGAGACCAGCCTCAGCAACTTAGCAAGACCCTGTTTCAAACTAAAAAATAAAATAGGTCTGGGGGTCTACATCAGAGGTAGAATGCCCCTGGTTTCAATCCCTAGTGCCAATAAATAATAATAATAATAATAATAATCACTGAATGATATATCTCTTTAAGAAGCGATGTATCCCTGAATGATATATCTCTTTCACTTTCTTGCAAGTGGAAGCCTGAAGCAATATGCACAGTGTTTAACCTTGGGGCTCAGTCTGAGAATGCTGTGAAATGCGTATGTGGCGAGGGTAGACCAGGTGTCGGTCCTGGGCAGCCCCACAGCACTCCTGGGCATAGAGTTTTCATCGCTTGTCAAACTCACTGCTCAGTCTGTCTTGTCACTCTGTTTTCAGGATTCTTTTTCTAATGTGTTTCACATGGAGTGTGAGGAACTAGAAAAATCGTCTGATACTGTAACAAGGTAAAACAACTTATTATCTGTTTATCTTTATCATCGGTATATTATACTGGCTAAATAGTTATATTGTTACCAGTTTGATTTAAGATTATATATGACAAGCTGTTTCCCGCTCCCCACAAATGATTTATTTGTCAAAACATATTTGATTTTAAAGTTACATTGCCCTATCTGAGAATTATTTCATATAGTAATAGGGTTGGTTACTGTAGGCTTTGGTATAGAATGATTGTGAACTAGCTAGCTTGTTTAAGACCTATGAGCACTATATTTTTATTATATTTTTCATTGACATACTTGACCCTTCCTGGAAATTTTATAGCTTTCTGAGCAGACTTTTGTGTAAGTCGGTTCTGATCTGGAATCAGCCACAGGACTGAGCTAACATCAGAAGGAAGCCCATGTTCACATCACACCAGATACGCACTTCTATGGCTGGAGTCAGATTCCCACTGCCCTTCAGTGCTTCTCCGCATTTTTCACTGTTTTTACATTGTGTTCGCTTCCTCTTTGATGACCCTTACCCAGACACAGTGTGATGTATGTATGTGATGGAGAATACAGAGCCATTTTCCCAATTTTCTACCTTTCTGCAGACTTCTAAAATAGATTTAGGGTAAACTACCAAATGTTCTGACTTGTGTTTCTTTTTTTCACCCTTAGCAAAAAAAAAAAAACTAGTATTGTTTGCTTAAGTGATAAAGTAGTCTAAAGAATATAAATCTGTCAAGAAAAGGTGCTAGGAATACTTGGGGTAATGCTGTTTATCACGTTAGTCATTTTTCATTGGTTAAAAATTATTTTATCCCTCATTGTTGATATTATATCTAAGAGCCTCGTATGGAAATAGAGCACTATTCTAACTTGACGCTTGATATTGAAGTTTCAGATTTTTTTTTCAGTAGAGCTTTTTTCACATAGGGAATGACGTAGCAATTAGTATAGTCCTCTGTGACTAAGCTCTGTGGCAGAGTAACCTTAAAAATGATCTCTGGCCAGGAGTGGTGGCGCACGCTTGGAATCCCAGTACTTGGGAGGCTGAGACCGGAGGATCTGGGTTCTCGGCCAGTCTCAGCTACTTAGTGAGGCCCTCCGCAACTTAGTGAGACCCTGTTTCAAAATAAAGAATAAAAAATAGGGCTGGGGGTGTAGCTCGGAGGTAGAATGCTCCTGGGTTCAATCCCCAGTACCGCAAAAAAAAAAAAAAAGACCTCTGTACACATGTAGCCTACAGGACACCATGAGATAAAAGGGCCTGCTCTCTGTAAACAGTCAGTACCATTAAGAAAGTGGGCAGGGTGCTGTGCCTGGAGACAGACAAGCCAAGTGCACAGCTCAAACTGATGAGACCCCAGTTCAAAACAAGACGGGCATCCCCAACTGGAAATTTGAATCTGGAGTGCATGAGAAGATGAGGAGGTCTTAGTCTGGCCCCTGTTGGTAACTAAGAAGATGTGTGTGTGTCACCGGTAGAGGAGGTTCTTAGCCTCAGGACCATGCTGAGGTCTTAAGAGATGGAGTATCATGATGTCAATGACTTACCTGAAAATGGTTCAGCCAAAAGCAAATAAGTAATAGTGATTAACATGTTTAAATAAATAGACACATCTTCCCATGCAAATTTAGATTAAAGCAAATGTGGCAAAATATTAAAACTTGTGAAATCTAGGAGTAGAACATTCAGTAATATATTCTGTTCAGGTTTCTTTGACTTTTTCTGTGCATTTCAAAATCCTTCATCATAAAAGAATGGGAAGAAAATGTTTATCATGAAAAGTGGAAACAATAAAACAAAATTCATCTCTTGATCATACAATGCAGAATTGCTGGTGTTTGCAGCTGTGAGAACAAAATAAGACCTTTGCTGCATGGCCCGGCGTCCTCCCGCCTCTCAGTGGGGCTGGCCCAAGAGGTACCCCAGGGCCGCTGCTTTTAAAATTTAGAAGATTTTAGAAAGTTGCTTGATAAGACACGTGTAAATCTTTGAATATCTTATTTTTTGGCTTGCATAAGTACTGAGTTACTCCTTATAAATATAAGTCTGTAATTATACTTACATGTTTACCTTTATGCCCATCCGTAGGGCAATAGGAAAATTGGCATGATAATGCATATGAAGAGTATAAAATGTGAATTGCCTGTGTTTGCATGCGAGTGTGTATGCAGCAGCACATACCTGTGTAATTGTACTTTATGTATTGGCGCTTTGATTTCTGTTATAAATTCAACCAGGACCTCTAATTTCTAGAGATCCTTGAGCAGACCTAGTGACTTGGTGTAATGGCGACCTCTGCTGGTGAATATGTATTTTCCAAACGACAACAGCAAAGACTAGTTAGGTATTTGATTTCTTTCTGATGCGTACCACATTCTCCTTATCAGCTGAATGAAAGGTGTCTTCCCATTTATTTTTTAATAATTCAAATACAGTCTTAGCATAAAAATATTTTTATAAAGGATAAATATGGCAGTGTGATTACCTTAAAAGAGGCTAATTTTAACTGATTTTTTAACTGTACAGTCACAAAAACCATTCAGTATTAATGGCTTATGTCAGCCAAATATTTCAAAGTTAGCTTCCATCCTGATGATGCAATAGAAAACTTTTGGTCATGTAATGAAATTTTCATTAAAACTTAATTTTAATAAAAATTAGATATTGGGCCTAATTTTATAAGAATTGGATTTAAAATAGTGCTTAGTAATGTCAACGTATTTTAAAAGGGGGCTAAACCAATATTAACACATTCACTGGCAGATTATTCGTCATGCTCCTAAAGTTGCATATTGATAAAACTCAGATCTCTCCAATTCTCATGACTGAACTTTGCCAATCCAAACACTCTTTCATGAGATGAAAGCTAGTGATTCCGTGGTGTTCACAGTACCTACATTATACTTTTTAGGCAGTTATTTATCCATGGAAAATCGTGGCTCTTTGGGGATTTTTCCAGTCTACCCACTAAAATTGTCTTTTGTAACTTAACATATTGAATGCAGTTTGGGAATGTTAAGTATGAAACTAAAAAGTATTCGGGGTAAACGCTCCACCCTGTTAGAATCCTATCATCAGTGGGACGCAGCATAGGATGCTCTCGGGAGCTGGTGTTGTCCAGGAACCCCTGAAGGGAGGCGCATCCCATAGAGCAGGAGGCTCCAGAGTTCCTGAGCCGCAGCTCTGAGAACTTCCCCGCTGGACGAGAAGGCGAGGGTAATGCTGGATGGTCGGCCTTGGCTCTTTACTTTGAGAAATATCTTAGTGCTATTGTTCCATACTAGGTAACTTTATGTTCTTCATAAATGCACATTTTCATCTTAATAGGTCAAATATACAAAAATTAATCTTTTAAGCTCACTTCCTTTATAGACTAGTTAATACTTGTTGACTGTTATATTGGGAAACATAATTATGACTTCCAAAAGTAGTAAAAAGGTTTTTACTACTTTAAAAAAAAAAACTAAGCCAGGCATGGTGGCACACGCTTGTAATCCCAGTACTTGGGAGGCTGAGACAGGAGGATTGCAGGTTCATGGCCAGCCTCAGCTACTTAGTGAGGCCCTCCACAACTTAGTGAGACCCTGTCTCAAAATAAAGAATAAGAAATAGGGCTGGAGGTGTAGCCCGAAGGTAGAATGCCCCTGGGTTCCACCCCCAGTACTGCAAAAAAAAAAAAAAAAACTATGGACACAGAATAGCAGAATGTACCAATCAGTCTGATTGTAAATTTTTGTAAATTTCAGTTCTGCTGCTTTCTACTGCAAGACTCTGTAAAGTATTTAACTTGCCAAAGCCTCAGTTTCTTCCTCTGTGATGACAAAAAAATTGTAGTAAGGATGGAATGAGCCGAATGCATGTGTAAGTGCCTTGGGAAATCTCCCGGGGAGCGTTAGCAGTTCTTCGTCACCTTGGTGCATGCGGCAGTCCTGCTTTAGTCTGCAGGGACCGCCAGGAAATTCTGAGGCACAGAGACGCATCTTCCCAAGCGCCCTGTCTCTGACGTTTACACAGCCCCACTAACACCCCCTGTGTGACTGTATGAGCGCCTCGGGGCTCTGAGCAAGCCCGGGTCTTCCAAGGAGTAGGAGCAAGACTGGTTCAGATGTGCAGATGTTTGTTAGAAGAAGTGTCCCATGAGAAAAAGGGGAAGGATCCAGGAGCAGCGAGATGCCATCGGGCCAGGAAGGTCCAACCCAGGCTGCAGGAGAGGGAAGACAGAGAGGCAAGGCTGTGAGAGTCCTGGACAGCCACTGGAGGGGCCCAGCGAGCGCCTGACCAGGGGCTTGGGCAGTTCTCCAGCCGGCATTTCCTGTCCAGACCCCTGGGTGCTGGGGATGTTTCCAGCCTACCCACTAAAATTATCTTTTGTAACTTAACATATTGAATGTATTTCGGGAATGTTAAGTATAGAACTAAAAAAATATTCGGGGTGAACATTCCATACCCTGTTAGAATCTTCAGTGGGACACAGGAGCAGTCTGCCTCTATGCCCCTCTGTCTGCAGAGGAGCGGCCTGCCTGTGCCCTCTGTCTGCAGAGGAGCGGCCTGCCCCAGTGTCCCTCTGTCTGCAGAGGAGCGGCCTGCCTGTGCCCTCTGTCTGCAGAGGAGCGGCCTGCCTGTGCCCTCTGTCTGCAGAGGAGCGGCCTGCCCCAGTGTCCCTCTGTCTGCAAAGGAGCGGCCTGCCTGTGCCCCTCTGTCTGCAGAGGAGTGGCCTGCCAGTGCCCTCTGTCTGCAGAGGAGCGGCCTGCCCCAGTGTCCCTGTGTCTGCAGAGGAGTGGCCTGCCTATGTCCCTCTGTCTGCAGAGGAGCGGCCTGCCCCTGCACCCCTCTGCAGAAAGCAGCCCTGGTAGGCATGGCCCTGAGGCTCAGGCAGTACCGGGCCCCAGACCCTGGTGGCTGGAGGTCTGAGGTACAGCCGCAGGGCCACCCTGACATTCCTGCTGTCCCAGCTGGAGTCCACGATGGTCATGTGGCACTTCCCAGGCCCCTGGACTTGTCAGGCTTTGCTAGCAGTCCTCTACAGCTATTTGGGGTTCCCAGCCCCCCACAAAGCGGCTCCATGGAGCAGTGTATTTTGCATTATTTTTTCTGCCTCTTTTCCTCCCTCCTGCTTCTGGAATCTTTATGCCTGAGCCAGGCAGCCCTGTGTTTCTGTAATGCCAGCTGTTCCCAGAGCCGCATTGTTTGGCGCTGTCTGTCTATCTTCTCCACGTGTGTGGAGTGTGCTTTGTTACCAGCTGTTAGCTAGGATGAAGTTTAGCTGTGAATCGTGAAAATCCGAACTAGGAACAGCGTGTGCAGAATGCAGTGTAGAGATAGAATGCCCCTGAGTTTGATCCCCAGTAACACACACACACACACACACACACACACACACACACACGCACGCACACATCTTAGAGGAAACTGAACCAAGGGAAAGATATTAAAGAAGAGAACATGGGAAAAGGAAAAACTGAAGAAACTCAAGTAGAGAGATGAACTTCATAAAATCCTTGCAGGCCTGCCTGATCTTCCCCGTGATCTTAGAATGTGCAAAAGATTGTTTTACTGGGATAGATGTACGTAAAGTAAGTAATTGACAAAGCACAAGTCATGACCTTAGTCATTCTGTAATCTGATGAAAACATAAGACATGGAGGAAAATTCATATGAATTTTACATCAAAAGACACACCAACATGCCCATTTCCAGTGGTCCAGGTTGAGTATCCTTCCTCCGGAAGGCTTGGGGCCAGAAGGGTTTCAGACTTTGGAATATCTGTGTAGACACAGTGAGGTTTCTCGGGGATGGGACCCAGCTGAACAGGAAGCACATTCGTATTTCTTACACACGCAGCCTAAGGGCGCTTTGTGCGGTGTTTCTGCTGTGCCTGCCTTTCCACAGGAGCCCATCGTGAGGCGCTGGGTGGAGAGCCCCATGTGTGGCCTCACATCAGCACTCAGAAAGTTCCAGATTTGGAGCTTTCCAGATTTTTGGATTGCTTATTTTCAGGTTGCAGATGCTCAATCTGTTATAAGATGCCTTGGTGACATGTTTAAACTTGTTTTAGACAGTTGAAAATTGTGGTTTCATCTTTTCGAAACACTTTCTAGTCAACTACCAACACTGTATATCATCACACCCATTGCAAGTTGTGTCTTCCAATTAAGACACAGATTTGACCCTCTACTTTGAGACCACCATGTTTCTTCTTAGTTCCTTTAACTCTGCTTGCCCCTGCCCTGTGCAGAAGGAAGTCACATCTGCTGTTTCCACAGGGAACGTGATGCGAACAAGATCAATTACATGTATGCTCAGTATGTCAAAAATAGTATGGAGCCGCTTAATATCCCAGATGTCAGCAAGGACCGGAGATTTCCCTGGACGGTAAGTAGCCGCTGTTAGCCCAAAGCCCGAGGGCCGTTTCTCAGAGCTGCGCCTCCGTGGCCACCGCGGACCTAGAGCTCAAGTTAGGGGTGAGCCGCGGAGGATAAAATAGCTCGCGGCTCACTGTTGAGAGCTCTGCTTGGGTACTTTTCTCTGGACTTTAGTTATTTAAATGTGCAATAATAAATTATTATATACTCGTTTTGAAGTAACTTAACTATTACCCACATAACGTCTATGACATTCCATACAGACTATTGCTGGAGATCTTGGTTTTTATCTGCAAAAATTAAGTGCCCTATGTTTCTAATTCTCATGTAATTGATAATCTACCACCTGGACTTGCTCTGTGGGAAAATGGGTATCTGCTTTTCTCAACAGCAGAGCTGCAGAGACCCGTTTCTCAGACATTGAAAACTTTGAATTCTAGTATTTTCTACCATCTTATTTCAGACAAGCATTGCACTTTAGAGAAGTTGCCTTGATCTTATTAACATGCATACCCAGGACACCTTCTTAAAATGAGCGACACAGCAGTAGGCAGAAGAGTTACTGCAGGAGAATGGTGTTGCAACCCCTGGTTTCCTGGATGGGGTGGTACTTTGGATTCTGCAGGTTTTGTTAAATTGAGACCTCTGCCTCACCAATATAGTGCATCTTGAATAAATACTTAATGTCACTAAAGTGCTTAGAGAAATTATAGACATTTGGAATATCATTTTTAATACATACTGATTGATTTGTACTGCACTTGTGTGAACTTCATTATGATTTGTGCCCTTTCTGTACGCTGACTTTATCTCTAACTTATTAATAAAAGAGGAATACATCAGCGGTTTCATAGGTGCGATATTGTTACTGTGGTATCTCCTGGGCAAATTACTCTCATCGCTTTAGCTGTTTTGTTTTTGTTTTTGTTTAGAATGAAAACACAGGAAACATAAACCAGCAGTGTGTTAGAAGTTTGCTTTGTACACCTATAAAAAATGGGAAGAAGAATAAAGTCATAGGTAAAGCCTTTCCTATATTCTGCACTTATTCTTTTTAAATGTATTCCTAGCTACTTCTTTTAAGTGTAAATTTAAAGGATAAAATGTCTGAGAAAAGATAAAAATTGGAGTGATAAAAGGATTTTGAAATAATCTTATGTTGATAAATACCAACAGACCTTCGTCAGATAAACGTTTTGTTAACTATTGGGTAGTTTGAGCTTGGTGCGGTGACGCACACCTGTCATCCCAGCTACTGGGGGGGATGCAACAGGAGGCTGGGGGTATTTGTATTGCTTAGAATCTTGCTTCCTGGTTTTTTATTTTTTTTTAAATATGTAGTTTAGAGTGTAAGTTGTACTCCTTCATTCATTCAATAAGTACTTGTTGAGCGTTGCACTGTTCTAGGCACTTGGGATAATTCAGTAAGCAAAGCAGAAACCCCTGCCCTCAGGATCCTACATTCTTATGTGAAATTACAGAAAATCCTAGCAATCAGGAATGGTGGAAAAAATTGCATTCTCAGAAAAATGGAATGATCTTTCCTATTACCAATACCTTCATTTCTTGGTGTTGTAGATCACATTAAGTGTGGGGCAAAAAAGTATGGAATTTTATGTGCCAGTTGTCCATGATTGACAGAGTGAAAGGAGTCCGAATTATTAGAATTCTCCCAGGTACCTGGAAATAAAGTCAACATAAATGCCTTCTGAAGTTTAGGAGACTTTTTTTTTGCAGTATTGGGGATTGTACCTCTGGGATTGCACCCCTGTAGCTCTACCTCTGAGCTACACCCCCAGCCTAATTTTTATTCTTTATTTTGAAACAGGGTCTCACTAAGTTGCAGAGGGCCTCACTAAGTAGCTGAGACTGACCACGAACCCAGATCCTCCGGTCTCAGCCTCCCAAGTACTGGGATTACAAGCATGTGCCACCACACCCGGCTTTGCCTTCTAAAGTTTAATCTTTAAAACTAAAGCCCTAATGGAAGCCACACCACACTTTGATATATAAATTTGTCTTAAAAGTCTGAATGGTTTTCAAGTTGCAAGACTTAGCTGGGATTTAGTGTCAACCAGCAAGGGCTATGTGCCGACATTAATGAAAACAGAAGACCCCAGCAGGCAGAGTGGCTGTCCTGTCCAGGCGTGTCCAGGGCCAGGGGCCTGGAGATGGACATGGAGTTGAATCTGGGTGCACTGCATGTCCTGACCCTGGCGCTGCTGGTGGAGAGGACCAGCAGGCAGCAGGCAGTCACTGTTAGCAGGCAACCTTCTTGTGAGGCAGAGACGCCAGACAACACCACTGAACATCCCAGGAGCCGGAATTCCTTCTCTGTCCTGATTCCAGGCCTGCCAGTCTGCCGGCCCGCGTCCTGGTTATTTTTCTCCCCAATGTGGGGGAGCTCATAGGAAGAGAATGCATTATTCACATCCTCTCAACTGTGCCGGTGGCTTGGACAGTCCTTTCCATTGTAAATTAGTGGCTGGGCATGGGGCGAGGGCCTGGAGCTGGCCTGGGTCAGATCCACTTCTGTACGTGAATAGGATTCTGGTTTTATACGTCAGTCTGGTCAGCTTAGTGACTGTCTCCCCAGAGAGAGGGACCGTCCTCAGTACGCCAGTGCAAGGGTCAGCCCTGCCCCGATGGGCTGTGTTCTGAGCCCCAGGCACTGGTGCCGGCTCCCTGCACACTCTCAAATCAGCTGCGCTCTCCTCCGTGCTCAGAGTCCATATTCTGGGAATGGATTCTCTCCTCTCACGCATTTTGCTGGTCAGCTCTCTAACATGGGTGACTACCAAGGGCACCTTCCAGCTTGCGTCCAAGTGAATGGCACGTTACACGATGCCACCTTCTAGGAGACCAGGGGAACGGCATGGTGCTATGCCGTGACACTTTTTCATGGAAGCATAAGGATTTACTACAAGCTGCCTTTGACCTCTGAAGATGCAATTCCAGACGACGGTGTTGCTTACTAGTAAGTTGTCACAGGAAGGAAGACAGAATGGCGGCTTGCTATGTCAAGTCACCACTCCACTCCTCCTGAGCAGGGTCCCTCTGGAATAATAACTGGGTCTGGGGTGCACTGGGGAGAACAGGTGTCAGGCCCCTAGCTCCCCCCGTGCATATGCGACTGAGAGCTGAGGGGAAACCCAGAGAGACTGGATTGGGAAGAGACTCGGCCTGGATCGCTCCCCTCTTCCTCTGAGCAGGTGCCTGACGGCCCCGTGCACACCTCCCCGAAGTAGACCCGGTAGCCTTCCGGATGTCCTGAGAATCCACACCCTGTCACTGTTTCAGACACATGAGCAAAAAAAAAAAAAAAAAAAAGGCAAATGATCAGACTTCTCTGCACGTACATTTCGTGCCACCCTGCTTGATAATACAGCCAAAGTAAACAAATACTGTTTTTAGAGAGGAAAAATTCCCAGGATGGAAGGAAAGAAGGAAGGTAGAATGAAAGGAATTCCCTAGTGGGTTTGGAGGGCTGGAGAGGCGCTCAGGTTGATCCCAAAGATGGGAGAGTTTCCGCCGTCCCCAGCTCTCTTATAAGTGACAAAATTGTGCATCTGAACTCTGAGCTGCACTTACCCACCCACAGACGCAGCATGGGAAATGTCACGGTTGTGGGTCATGTGTCTTACATGTCACAGACCAGAGTCTACCATTACGTCATTCTCGCTGAGCGTCCCTGCAGAGTCACGTGCAGAAAGACAGAGGCGCCCGTGTGGTGCCTGTAACCGCCATCCTCCCCCTCGTCCTCTGCACTGCTAACATTTGGTGGTGCCTGTAACCACTGTCCTCCTCACACTGCTGACATTCGGGAGGAACTGTAGACGCGAGAGCAGCCTGGCCTGCTCCCTGGGGCATCTCTCCACGCCAGTGGTGGACTTTGTGCTCTGGCTCATACACAGCGTTTCCAACCACTTTGCTTCCAACACTATCAAGGAAAAAATGTTCTCCTTCACATCCATTTTTTTAACCAGTTATTTCCCCGATTAATTAGGCTAAATATGCCGTTTCCCCATATCATGTTTACCAGTAATTTTGATGTCTATTTTCCACCCCAGTTTCGGGGCACATTTTGAAGAAAATAGTCCCATCTTTTTCACTCCCCCCACCAAAAAGGGTGTTTAGAACATCTCTGCTTTAAATAGCCTACATTCTCATCTCCTTGCTAGTTAAAAAAGTACAAGAAAGGTTTATTTTTTATTTACTTATTTTTTAATTGTACTAGAAAGTCTTTAACAAGTGAAGTAACACTTACTGGTTAGGATCTATTTTCTAAGATATCAGCTCTCCCCAGATTAGAGTTCCATCCATTCTTATACATCCCCTTGTAAGATGGGGAGCGCCCCTGATCAACATTTATAAACATTTACAACATTTGAATGTAGAAGGTAGAAAATAAATCAGAGTCGGTGGATATAGAATTTCCCTATCAGAAGTTAAAATGATGTATTAAGAAGTACCTTAATTAAGCCAGGCATGGTGGCACACGCCTGTAATCCTGGTACTTGGGAGGCTGAGACAGGAGGACCACAGGTTTGAGGGCAACCTCAGCAATGTAGTGAGATTCTCAGAACCTAGCAAGAACCTATTTCAAAAACTAAAAAGGGCTAGAGGTATAGCTCAGAGGTAGACTGTCCCTGAGTTCAATCCCCAGTACCACATACATACAAACAAAAAGAAGTAACATAATTAAAAGTATGGTATGTGTGTAGAAGACATGGCAAGATGGATGTCTAAAGGCATCCCCAAGCCTGGACATTGGTACAGTACTGTGCTATTGTGTTCGATGGGACCGATGGATATTTCACTGTCTGAATATTAGTACAGTGTTTGAAGGATCTCCCATGCTCTTGGCTTGGCAGAATAAATATCATCAAAATGGCCGTCCTTCCAAAAGTGATCTACAGATTCAATGCAATCCCCATTAAAATACCATGGTCATTCTTCACAGATCTAGAAAAATCGATCCTTAAATTCATATGGAGCAACAAAAAACCCAGAATAGCCAAAATAGTTCTCAGCAATAAGAACCATGCAGGAGGCATCACAATTCCTGACGTCAAACTATACTACAGAGCCGCAGTAATAAAAACAACCACTTAGTTTTTATTTATAAATGACTCAGATTTTATATGGCTTACTAGTAGGTGTGGCATCTCACAGTTGCCAGTTTTCATTGCATTACGGCACTCTTTTTTTCTTTCAGCTCATTTGCCAAAAGTTATTAAAAATACCTCTAAATATGCCCAAGCTCTTAATTTTTCCCAACTGAGGGACATCGTTTGTTATATACCTTCTTTGTGCTGCCGGGCGTGGTGGTGCACGCTTGTAATCCCAGTACTTGGGAGGCTGAGACCGGAGGATCCAGGCTCACGGCCAGCCTCAGCTATTTAGGCCCTCCGCAACTTAGTGAGACCCTGTTTCCAAATAAAGAATAAAAAATAGGGCTGGGGGTGTAGATGGGAAGTAGAATGCCCCTGGGTTCAATCCCCAGTACCAAAAAAAATAAGTAAATAAAAATAAACCTTCTTGTGGCTTTAAGTTGGTTTTTTTCATTTGATATAATCAAATTTTCTGAAGGATGTAAAGAGATCAATGGGATTGTCGTGAATTCTGCATAATTATGACCATCCATTCCACTTCCACAGGAGAATTAATACGTGCTTGGTGGACGAATGGTCCTCCACACCCCTTTTCTTGCCTGAGCTTCATTCCACGTCTATATTTCTACATCACAGTGGCGTGTTGTAATGTGGACACGTCTTTGCTGTTCTGCACAGCAGACCCTTGATATCTGCCTACTTCCCATTCCATTTAAATGAGTCACGCACCATTCTGTAGATGCGCTTGACCATCCAGGGAGCCTTGGCAGGTCAGGTGTGGGCGGCTGTGCAGGGGCCTCATGTGGCTGGGTGAGGAACCCAGCTGACCACCTGGTGCACCTTCCCTGCCGCACGTGCTGCAGTGCCGATGTATGGAAATGTTTGTGAAAGTGGCCATCATGCAGGAGGTAACTGGAACACACCGGAAGGCAGCTCCACTGTGAAATGGGTAGGGCAGGAAACACGCGACTCCAGAAATGTGATGTGGGAGCCAGCCAGTGCCTACATCAGCTGCTCCATGTTCATCATCTGCGGACTCACAGGGTCAGAAGACATAACCCTGTGCTTTACCATGCCTGGGATGCACGTTTTTAAGAGGAGCGATGCCAACTGCCATTTATGCACAGCTTTTACTTGCAGTGTTGATATTAATTCTTGTTAACATCATCCTTGACAATGGAGAATACTGAGACGAAGCCCCGGGGCACCGATGGAGACAGATGAGCACGGACATGGCTTTGCTGTCTAAAGTAGACAACAAAGCCAGAGAGTCCCAGGGGTGGGCTTCATGGGGACAGGTAGAAGGACCGTGGGCAGCAGCATGGGCCTGGCCTGGGTGCGTGGTGAAGGCTGGCCTAGGGCACACATGCTGACAAGTGGCTTTCAGCAAACAACACAACCTTTCTGAGAACCCGAGTCCTCATTAGTCAAGTGGATGGCCACACCTACCCAGCAATACAAGTTGTGGGACTGGAGATTTGTGTTGCTAAGGTGCTTAGCATAGTGGACGCAAGGTAGACGACTCATGATGGAGACAGAGTGGTACAGACTTCAACACGTTCTACCCAGAGGAGGCTGCCCACCACACACTGGGGGGAGAGACGGCTCGGGGAACTTCCTGTTCAGTAAGGATCCGTCAAATCGCTGATGGAATCTTCCACTTTAACCCGAAGGCATGTCTGACATCCTCAGAGAGGCCAGGATTGGGGAGGTTGTGAGATTCTTCAAAGATGAGGTCTGATTTTATTTCTAAATAGTCATTTTTATTTGCATTTCTTTGCAGTATCAAAAGTGGTCCACAAATATTTTCCTGGATGCCCGAGTGTGTACTTAAAATTCAAGGCTGCCTATACAAACTGTCTGATTTCCTGCATTATTTTTTATGTGTAATTGTATTGTTATATACTTTTATTTGATATGTTGTCCTTATATATCATACTGACGCAGAGAGTGATAGGAACACACATGCACACAACTCTTGGAGCACCTCCTCTGGGTCCCACCCCCCTTGTTCCCCCTCCCCGTACATGTCTTTGAGATTGGAACTGGTAACTTTATATATGTACATATGTGTAATTGTATTTTAATGTCCCGTTTCTCAGTACGGAGAGGCAGTCTGTGTGACCCAGGATGCCATTGTGCATCAAAACTGCTCTCTTGGCCAGTCTACAAAAATCCAATTAGTCTCTAAAGGGCAAATTGTCTTTGGGGACTCAACTGGTCTAACATTCCTGCCGAGTCTGGAAGCAGACACTGTTCTGGGATGTTCTAAGCACAGGCAGTGCACGTCAGCGTGCGTTGAGGATTGTGTGAGGCCAGCTCTCGTGGGGACGAGGTTGGCAAACCTTCCGGCTCATCTGTAGGGGCCGGCCATTGGCTCCTCCGCAGCGTTCCTCAGTGAACAGGGGAGAGGGTGTCGGGCTGTCATCAAAGCCCTGATCATTAATGGTGACGTCTGCCGCTCATTGCAGGAGTTTGCCAGCTGATTAATAAGGTGGAGGAGAGCACAGGCAAGGTCAAGCCTTTCAACCGAAATGACGAGCAGTTTCTGGAAGCATTTGCCATCTTTTGCGGCTTGGGGATCCAGAACACGCAGATGTACGAAGCAGTGGAGAGAGCCATGGCCAAGCAAATGGTGACCCTGGAGGTGGGGACCTGAGTCCCTCCCTTCTCAGCCTCCGCCCTCCCTCCCGCAGCTCGCGCTGCATCCTCACAAGCCCAGGGTGGACACAAGGCCATCCTTGGCCATCCTTGGCCTCCTTTGAAGAGCTAAGACACTAAGACATGGAGGTTTGGGGGGTGTTTGTTTGTTTGTTTGTTTGTTTTGCCAGTGCTATGGATTGAGCCCAGGGGCATTCTACCTCTGAGCTACACCCCCAGCTCTATTTTTTTTTATTTAGAAACAGGGTCTCACTAAGTTGCTGACAGCCTCACTAAGTCCCTGAGGCTGGCTTCAAACCGCGATCCTCCTGTCTCAACCTCCCAAGTACTGGGATTACAAGCATGCGCCACCATGCCCAGCTGACACAGAGTATTTTAGAAACTTCCCGGAAGTCATGCAACCTAACCAAGACCCAGGCTGAGTGTCCCATGAGTGTTCTGCTTTTTCTGCAGAAAGCAATCCTTGACCTTAACTCATAGATGTCAGCTGCCTCTGCGACCATCCCTCCCTATTGTCTGAGCCCCCACCTCTCCGGGAGGACACTCCTGAAAACACATTTAAAAACCAAAACAACTACAGCAACCCTGAAGCACTCTTAGACAGTTAGCAGTTGGGGGAACCAGTGAAAACTCTCTCCCCACTTCTGAACATCCGTGGGCAATAAGTCTTATGGAGAGGCTGGGAATGTTGCCTCTGTCAAAACAGAACTTTAAAATTTTTTATTTTAAAAAATAGGATCAACATTTTAAATACAGACGTAACTACCTTGGTTGAAAAGAATGTCTAAAATATTATCCCATTACATAGAAGTTACCGCTTTTGAAAATGGAAATAGTGGTTCTCCTCGTGTAGGTTAGGTTAGAAGATGGTAAGCCTGGCTAACCCTCCACGGGCCGCACTCAGTCACAGGGTTAGCAGACCAAAGCTGGGTCCTGGGCCCTTCATAGGTCTGCTCGTGTAGCCAAGTTCTGAGAACTGTGCACCTGGCTGTCCCTGGCTGCCCATGGGTGGCTTTACAGGCAAGTGCTACTCTCTTCTTAGCGCTGACATAAGCGTGGAAGGACCCCTCAGTCTCTGTGACGTTATGTCCCACCCATGCAGTTTTTCTGTATGAATTGTATAGTGGTCACAGGACTCACCAGAAAGCCACTTCTAAACTACTTTCTTTCCAAATATCAACTTTAAAGTGTCAGTTTATGCAATAGGGTTTTTTTTTCCTAATTCTGTACAGAAGCAAAAAGAACTAAAGTCGATATTTTTTCTTAAAAAAAAACAGTTCAATATAAATTTTCTGCCAAATTTGAGCCAATAGTTATTTCTAGGGAGGCGCATAAATAACCTGTTGTATCCACAACATCGGAAGGAGTTTCTAGAGTTTTCTTTGAAAGAAGGGAGAGTAACTTTTTGTTTTCCAAACCAAGCAATGGGCTCTCAATGTGCAGTTCTCACTCTGTTGGAAGCAGCACACAAGGTGGGTCATACCAAGAAGCCCCGTTCAGTCTCCAAGACCTTCTGGCAGAATTCTGAGTGTGAAACGCTAGCCTACACTCGGGAGACCCCACCTGACCTGAACACGTCTCTTCTTGGCCACAGGTGCTGTCCTATCACGCTTCAGCGGCAGAGGAAGAAACAAGAGAGCTCCAATCTTTGGCGGTAATTCATTCTTTTTAAAACTTATTAACTACAGCTATGTAATTAATACACAGATATGCTTTCCCCAGGAGACCTGCGCCTCTGGTAGTAGCCCCTAGCAATTTCATCAAATGTGGTAAATATTTACATGGACACTCACGTCCTTGTGAGGATGGTCACTGATCACGGGACGCCACGGTGGCTGCATGTACTGTCACCCTGACCTCTGTCCAGTAACCGTTTTAATCTTTACATCTTTCTTAGTTCAAAATTAATTTTAGTTTTCCCTTCCTGGGGAGATGGGCAGGTGGCCACACGGTGGTTGGTTGACTACAGCAATGATAACAGAGATTTTATAGTTTGTTGCCAGGGGCCTGTGGTGCTTTATCAGGAAATTAAGAGAGACTTTAATCACTGACCATATGGTCTCTGGTATGCTGTTTGAAACTGGGCCCAAATAAGGCCGGCTACTGAATTCTCATGACACAAAGAGAGAATAGTTCGTTGATATGCAAGTAGATAGGCCCTGTCCTGGGCCTTGGTTGAGAGTACCTGAGCTACGAAAAATTTGAGGCACTTTTTCTTTTGCAACACTTTGACACGGAGATGACACAGAGGAGGAGGTCTCTGTGAGCTGTGAGTACCATGGCAGGAACGGACAGTGAGCAGGTCACTGAGAGTCACGGTGGTCACCAGCACAGCCCTGTGTGGAACCTGTGCTGTCCTTCTGGACATCGTCTTCTGTAAACTGCACAACTGTGTTGTCAAGGCCCTGCTGGTACCTGGAGGAGCCAAGGGACTTGCTCAAGGTCCCACTGCCATGAAACGGGAGATCAGGACAAGCTCACCGCCGTGGCTCAGCGCTGAGGGCGAGAGGGAGGACGTGGCTAACCACGTGGACATTCATGGTTCAGCCATAGAGGAAGGCGAAAAGCCAGTCGTCGCCCAGAGCAGTGCAGGCATCTTGGGGTGGTTTTATATGAAAGGCTGGGCATCTTTTGGGCTGGCATCACGTAGAGCTGTCTTTACTGAGCATGTTCATGAGGGTGTTCGAGGGAATGAGCAGTTTTCAGTCACATGCAGAGCTGTCTCGTCTAAAGCCTCTTTCACCTCAGGCTTAAATGAAAGCAGTATCCTTGTCCAGGGATACAGTTTCAGCCAGGTGTGCCCCGTGAGCTGACAGCATCCCCGGGGAAGGTGCATGCAGCCTCACTGAGTGAGCCAAAAGCAAAGGCGAGGCCGCTCCCTGTGCTGTGCGTCTTAGATAAGTAAAAACTGGCCAATGGAGCAATTTCTAAAGAGAATGCTAAAAAAAAAAAAAAATCACTAGAGTCTTAAACTTTGTTTTTCATTTCAAAAATAGTATAGTCTTCACAAAAATCTGAAAATTATTTTCTCAATTATGTTTATAATTTTAGCAAGAGAAAAAGCACTCTGAAATAACTGAAAATTGCTATATTGCGCATTGTTCAAAACCATCTGTTGTTCCATTTGGAAAATATATTTTCTGGCAGCTGCATTGAGAAATTGAGGGTCGCATCACTCTCGGGTCAAGAAATGCATTTAAATTGGTGAAAATTCAGCCATGGATTTCAATTCTAGTTGTCTATCAACTGCATAAAAATTCCTCTACAGCCCACCTCACAGGTGTCTACAGGATCCAGCAGTTTCCAAAATTGCTGTCTTTGTCATGTGTCTGACTGTTTACCTCCTAAGGTAAATTGAAAGGGTGTCAAATGTTTTCTTCACTTTTATTTTTGAAAATGTATTATTTAGAGAATTAAATAATGTACAAAAATATACTAAATATTTATGCCGATATCCTGAAAGTTTCTCTAGTTAAAACAAAGTCATTAGTTGATAGGAAATTCAGAATCCTTATTTTTTTTCCCCTTGCTGTACTTGAGTTTTTTAATCCCACTTTTTTGTTTTGTTTTGTTTTTCTTGCAGTACCGGGGATTGAACCCAAGGGCATTCTACCTCTGAGCTACACCCCCAGCCCTATTTTTTATTCTTTATTTTGAAACAGGGTCTCACTAAGTTGCAGAGGGCCTCAGTAAGTAGCTGAGGCTGGCTGCGAACCTGCGATCCTCCTGTCTCAGCCTCCCAAGTACTGGGATCACAAGCATGTGCTACCATGCCTGGCTTTAATCCCACTTTTATCTAACCTTCTGTTGGCTTAGGTTAAGTAGCTCTGACAGAAACAGGGCTTTAGACTGAGCTTGTGGCCACAGGCTTTCTAATGAGCCTCAGTCCCTGGTGCTGAGATGGCAGAGAACAAGACCAGCCCGCTGGTTAGGGTTGTAGAAGTCAATTAGTGAAGACATCAGAACGAAACATATGTTTATTATCCGAACAGAAGTGAATATGGGTTTGGTCAGTTGCTTGGCTGTTTGCATTTTCTGCTCTCTGCTCTTGTTAAAAGAGCAATAAATAAATACACACCAGCCAGGCCTGGTGGTGTACGCCTGTAATTCCAGTGCTTCTGAGGCTGAGACAAGAGGATCACAAGTTTGAAGCCAGCCTCAGCAACTAAGCGAGAACCTCAGCAACTTAGTGAGACTCTGTTTCAAAATTAAAAATAAAATAGGGCTGGGGTGATAGCGTGGCAGTAGAATGCCCCTGGGTTCAATCCCCAGTGCCAACATTTTTTAAAATAAATATGTATTAAATTAAATCAGCACCTTGGTGTTGTCGTCAAGCTCGTGAGGATGCAGCCCAGTCCTTACAGATTTTCCAGCATTTCTTTAGTCAGTGATGTATCTAGAAGCCAACAGACTCTTTCGTGGTCCGAAGGGGCTTCTGTACAAGTATCAGGCGGGGAGCAGCTGAGCTTGGCAGGATTTCCCCGGGCAGAGCTTCCTCACCTTGACCTTGACCTTGACCTTGACCTTGACCTGGCAGAGCCCCAGTGTCACCTGGGCCAGTCCTGATCAGGGTGTGGCTGCAGCAGGAGGGTGTCACAGGCTGAGGATGGCCCAGATCTCTGATGCCCAAGTCAGCGTTGGTTGCAGTCACATTCTTTACAGCAAGATAAGCATCGAGCAGCCTTGTGTTTTGGAAAACCTGTGCGGATAGCCAAATGATAAGCTGGAAACTGTTGAGCAGACGGTTTAGCCAGGAGAGGGGGTCTCTGCTGTTGATCCATGCATGTCCTGTGGCCCCTGCAGCCCAGATCAGCCCAATGGTCATAAATTTACCCTGAAGTTTTACTTATAAACATAGGCCTGTTTGCTCGGCATCTTGAGCCTATTACATGCCTTCTTTATATGATTTTGAAAACTGTAATCTCATTATCCAAGTTTTTAATAGTGGTGTCTCTTCCCTGTTGAGGTGTAAAGGGATCCACTTATATAGTATCAGAAAGAATGGAAAATCATATTACGTATTGGTCTAGTTTTTAAAGAACATATACAAGCCCAGTTCCTCTGTGCCATATCCACTTCCGTACTGTGCGTAAGATGTCCCTTTATGGATCCACTTCCCTCCTAGAGAAAGATAAATTCTAATAGCCTCGTAAACTGTGTGATTTCTTCTTGAAGAACTCACTTTTAAACCTGCGAGAAGTGAGGGAGAGAGACAGTAGCCTTCTGTAGTGTGGTGTGGTGTGGTGTGGTGTGGTGTGGTGTGGTGGTGTGGTGTGGTGTGGTGTGGTGGTGTGGTG
>PVJS01016735.1:0-37084 GCA_004027185.1 Glis glis
GGCCAGGCTCAGCTACTTAGTGAGGCCCTCTGCAACTTCGTGAGACCTGGTTTCAAAATAAAGGATAAAAAATAGGGCCGGGGGTGTAGCTCGGAGGTAGAATGCCCCTGGGTTCAATCCCCGGTACCATAAAAAAAAAAAAAAGAAAAGAGTTTGGTAACGTAGACACAATGTATGAATGTAGAAATAAAATGTTAGTTCTTAAAATAGTGATGGTTTAAAAAGAAGGCCTAGAATAATACCCAGCCACTAAAAATATTACAAGGCAGGTATGGTGCTGCACACCTGTAATCCCAGTACTTGGGAGGCTGAGACAGGAGGATTGCAGGTTAAAGGCCAGTCTCAGCAACTTAGCAAGACCCTCAGCAAGTTAGTGAAACCCTGTTCCAAAGTAAAAAATGAAAGGGCTGGGAGTATAGCTCAGAGGTAGAACACCCTTGAGTTCAATTCCCAGTACAAAGAAAAAAAATTACAGCTGCTTCTTATTTTTGGTATTACAAGATTGTACTATTTGGATCAACCTGTTAGTGAAAACAAGAAAAATGATGGATAAAAATGAATACAAATTAACAAACTTCATCATCTAAATATCATGAAAGAAAACTGGAAATATAATGGAAAAATTTAAGGGCAATTTCTTAGGGAAGCACTGAATTGTGGGGATTAATTGGAATTTCATTGCAACTGCACATTTTTCCCTGAGTGGTTTTTATAATATTGCACACGTTGGCTTCAAGTCGGCCACCTCAAGGGATGAAGGCGTTCAGAAGTGTAGTTCCAAGGGGCTTTCCAAGGTGAGAAGTCCTATTGGGACACCTTCTCCATATCAAGCTGGTACCTTAAAGGCCATGGCTTCCGAGTAATGACACACTAGGACTAATCCCCACCCCTTATCCCTAACTGAAGAGCATTTTAGAGAGATTCGTCTTTGTGTTAAGTAGAACAGAAGAAGAAAGGTCAGGAGGAACAAAGTATTTAAGAAGCTGTGTTTCTAGATGGGTTTTTGTGTACACTTATGCACTACACAGGGAACCTTAAATTGTGAACTAGATTTTAGATGTTTTCCAATGAATAAGGACTCAAAGTCCCAGGCAGATAAAAATACAGAGTCCCACTGGAAGAGAGAATTCTCCTAGGAATCTGAAATACTCATAACTGTTTCTCAAGGGTGATGTGTACCACACACTGATAGGCAACCAGGTTCATAAGGAAACATGGTGACTGGCTTGAGACCTACACATACAACAGAAGGCAGCAGAGCTACAAGGATCTCAGTGGATTCATTATAAAAAACTAGAAAACTAGGCTCCCTGTGTTAGAAAATACATCTAAACTTAAAAGTATCTTCAGATCATAGAAAAAAGATAGACACAGGAGACTCAATACAGAAGTAAATCAGGTAAGTAGAAATAAAAAAATTAATAAAAATTAAAAACCCAGTGGGCCTGTTTAGCAGTATCTTAGGTGCAGTAAAAGAGATCAAGTCAGTAAATTGTTCTATGCAACGGAAGGAATGATTGAGAATCAGCACAGAGACGATGGGAAAATGTGAAAAGGAGGCCTGGCATGGTGGCACACGCTTGTAATCCTAGTACTTGGGAGGTGGAGACCGGAGGATCCGGGTTTGCGGCCAGCCTCAGCTACTTAGTGAGGCCCTCTGCAACTTCGTGAGACCCGGTTTCAAAATAAAGGATAAAAAATAGGGCTGGGGGTATAACACGGAGGTAGAATGCCCCTGGGCTCAATCCCCGGTACCGCAAAAAAAAAAAAAAAGAAAGAAGACAGGGGTCCTATATAAAAGGATTAAGATATAAGAGGAAATGATCATAAATGTGGTAATATGTGTATGGGTAAATATAAACATCATGAATTATATAAAAAAGAAATAAGGTCTAATGAGGTTAAAAAGTAACATTAAAAAAGTGCTAGACAGCAGCAACATGTGAGTCAGGAGGAAGTCTAAATGAAATTCAAATGATCTAACTTATTTGTTATATATGGGAATAAAAATGAAGATTTTGATTAAATTTAGATTTTCAGTAAGTTCAGTATGCACAATATAATTTGTAAAGCAATTTCAAAACCAAAAGCAAAAATTCTTTTTTTTTTTTTTTTTGCGGTACCAGGGATTGAACCCAGGGGTGTTCTACCTCTGCGCTACATCCCCAGCCCTATTTTTTTATACTTTATTTTGAAACCAGGTCTTACAAAGTTGCGGAGAGCCTCACTAAGTAGAGAGAGAGAGAGAGAGGGAGACAGGGAGAGAGAGAGAGAGAGAGACAGACAGACAGACAGACAGACAGAGAGAGAGAGAGCTGAGGCTGGCCACGAACCCAGATCCTCCGGTCTGCGCCCCCCAAAGTACTGGGATTACAAGCATGCGCCACCACGCCCGGCCAAAAGCAAAAATTCTAATTTTAAAACTTGCAAAAGGGAAAGTGAAGTAACAAGATATATTATTTCAGTCTAAATGATGGACCAATAAAAATAAACATGAAAACAACACCAACATGTAGATATTTGAGACAAATAGAAAATAAAAATAAAGCAAAAGAAAAGTAAATTTTAAATCTAGTGATATCCAAAACTATACTGGAGGAACTACAGGGACTAAATTCTTTACCTAAGAGACAAAAATCATTAGCCTGGAAAACTCTTCACATTCAACTATGTACAATTTATAAGACATATGAAAAACTCTTAGAAAATGGGTTAATCCTAAAAGAATGGGAAGCATATACCTAACATAGATGAAGAAAAAAATTCTGATGAGGCTATATTAATAATAAAAAATTGACTTTAAAAGAAAAACTATTTCTAAAGATAGAAAGTGACTTCATACTAGTAAAATATTCTATTCACCAAGAAGATACACACACACACACATGCAGGCACATAATAACATATGTAGTGAAACTATAAAGAAAAGTTATTAGCTGATTACTATGAAAGTCGGGATACTGGTGATCACATGGTGGTGGTGGTGGGGTGGTTGTGATTGGGAAGACACCCAGGAAGCTTCTGGAATGCTAGTTATGTTCTACTTCATCTGAGCAGTATTCACATATGTGTTAAGATGAAACTCTCAGGAAAAATAGTATGCATGAAGGATTTATATGTTTTCTGCATGTTAGAAATTCTTTATTTTTATTTTTATGGTGCTAGAGATTGAACCCAGAGTCATTCTACCTCATAGCTACACCCCCAGTCCTTTTTTATTTTGAAACAGAGTCTGGCTAAGTTGCTGAGAGTCTCATTTAGTTTCTGATGCTGGCCTCGAAGTTGCTGTCTTCCTGTCCCAGGCTCCCAGGTATTAGGATTATAGGTGTGTGCCACTGCACCCATCTTGGAAATTCCTGATTCATCATTAGATGGAAAAGAAGACTGCAAAATAATATTTATAAAGAATTATCTAATATTTGTTTTGTATATATATTTATCTTTATATGCATCTAAGTATCTATAGGCATACTCAAAGCGCATACAGAAAACTGTCAACTATTTTCTCAGATAGTAGTTATATACTTTTTTCCCTGTTTTCCTATAGTGAACATGCACTGCTTTTATAATAAGGAAAAATGAATTAGGATAAAACAAACAAACAAAAAAAAAACCCCTACTCTCCAGGAACAAAAAAATAGGGTTTCTAGAGAAAGAGAGCTTGGTAGAAGGATATGTGTCAATCTTGAAAATGGAAAATGAGTAGCTTTGTGGAGAGGGAGACACGGATACTCAATGAGAAGGAAATACTTGGAAAGCAGCAATGTTAAAAAGGATTTCAGGGTGAGTGTGGACAGCAAATTAGATAGAAGCTTAGGGTAATGTGCCAGGAGTGAGTGCCAAAGCTATTTTTAGCTGCAAGGCACAGGAATCGTGGCACAAAACAAGGGCAGGCAGCTTCTTTTATATATAATTGGAAAGTCTGACTCTAAGGCAACAGTTGTATATCAAACTACTTTTAGCTTGAACTAGGTATGAGGAAGAAAATAGCCATCCTGACCTAAAAATGATTCTAGGATATGTATGGAATTCTCCAATGAGAGAGTTTTCCTGTCCTTGCTTTGCAGAGAGGACAGTCTCTATTAAAGCCCACCCCAACTTGTGCAAAAGGCGATGATCAAAGCATGTATATTTGAGAAATTTTCTTCAGCCTCTTTCTCAAAGCAGACATTTATCTCAACAGCCAACATAGATTTAAAAAAAGTAAATCTGCCCAGGGGGCTTTGCCCTCAAGACTTTGAACTATTAGAGAAAGCAGATTGCAGGAATTATAAAAGTAGGTGAAATGAATCCTATTTGGCTGGCCTCTGAGAAGTGATACAATGCACACAGTATTAAGCACATTGGGTACTTGAGATGTCAGAATATGGAGCAGATGTCGAGGTGTCAACTGATATTCAAAGTCAGGTGGTCAATGCAGACTGCTAGTGCGTCCGTTGATGGCTAGGGGCGGGGGCGCAGAGAGTAGGATCCATTGCCTGGAAGGAGGCTTGGTTGGCAAGAGTTAAGACAAGTGAATGGTTTCCGAGGCAAGACTTCAGACCCAGAAGAATGCTGGGGTACCGTATCATATCTAGTAAGATATCGAGAGGTTCGGCAGGACATAGAAATGCGCAAGGCGGTATAAATATGGGCTTATTGCTAAGGAACTATTTATAAAGATATGGGCAGAGCCAATGGGAAAACAAAATGAAAACAGGGATTATCAAGAACAGGACGCTGTTGCCCATTTGAAGTCTGAAGGATAATGAAACAAAATAGTGTTATCAGGGCCCAGCGAGACCTGTAGCTATGGAAGAGGGGCCGCTTGCCAGAACAGAGCTGTTGCCAAAGAAACAGTGCCAACAGCAGGGAAGGTCAATGCAAGAGAGTAAGAGCTGGACCTCATTTTGCCTTTTTCTTTATTAACTTCTGGCAGTGACTTTATTAGCCAAAGCCCCCCCCAAAAAACCAGAGGACAAGGGAAATTGAGTAGATACAACAACCTATAGGAGTGAATCCCCCAGAGCAAAGAGCAGGGAACAGAAACGTGGAAAAGAAAATACGGCTGTGATGCGGTGTCCATCACAAGACTATCCAGGCACAAGTCCTGAACAAGGAACCCAAGGTGAAGGTCGTTCTGCACAGTGGGTCAAATGGCAGCACTCCATTCCATCGGTCCAGAAATACATTTTAAATCCTTCCTACATTGTACTAGGAAGTCCAGAAATAATTTTGAAATACTTTCTACATTGTGCTAAGCCCTCTACAAAAATAGTAAGTCTTGGTTCTTTAATGAAAGCTTCTCAACCTAGCAGGAGAGGTGACAATACACATGTAAACAAGGGCATGGAGAAAGGAAAAAAAGAAATCCGTCAGTCATTCATGAATTTGGAGGTCATAAGAAAAAAAAGTCCTAAATAAAGGGCATTCGAGCCTTGAAAGCTAGAACACAGAAGCCATACAAGAGATTTCTGGAAAAAGCAACATCATGAGACATAAAATAGCCGCGTCTATTTGGACATATATCAGTTTTATTTTGGTCCGAGTGAAGAATGGGAAGGAGACTGTAATTAGAAGCTATATAGAGATAGCCCATGGGCCTCCTCCAGTGGACCTCTCTCCCTTGACCAAATTGCTGCAAAAACACAGCGGACTGTGTAATTACTCTGCGTCAGTAACGGCCTTTGGATTGGTGAGAGGAATCTCTGCAGGAACGCTCACACAGCGTGCTATTGCTTTAAGGTTTGCGTTTTCCTGGATAAGTTTTAAGATGGGTTAGAATGGGTAAAATGAAACACAGACTGTACTAAATTACACAACTGGAAAGAAGAAAACATGATAGGAAGCTACGGGGAAAAACAGGAAGGAAGAACCTCAAACATTTGGAAATCATGAGCAAATGGTCACTTGCTAAGGTATAAATTTATTTCTCAGTATACAACCAAAGGAGAAAGAATGTCTCCTAGTTCCAGCAGAAACATTATTTTCTCACTTATTTACATAGTCAATGAAAATGATTCATCTTAGAGGAAATTTACCCACAAAGGAGGGGCCAACACAGAAGCAAGGTGAGCAGCAGTACCGGGTACATAGAACTTTCTAGACACTGACACTGAATCTGGGAGGCATGGGTGGGGATTTTGTTAGCATTCTTTGAAGGGAACAAGAACATCCGTCAGATATCACTTGGCTTTGCTTTAAGTTCATCGCAAAGCTTTCTGAATGGTAAATGGTCTTTGTTCACATCTTGAGAATGGGAAGCCTGGCTAGTGGGTGTATGCCAACCACTTTTCGGGGAGGTTACCAGAACAGAGATTCTGGCTAACATAGATTCTGGCTAACATAATTATTTCTTGTGAACTTTGCTAATGGGATTCTTGCACTGAGAATTGGCATTTGCCACTGTGCCTTTATAACACAATTTCTTGACCTGTAAGACAGACGTTCTATTTCTGGAATACAGTAAAATATCAGATAGTTCTGTTATTGAATCTCTTGGCATTCTCCTGCAGTTTTCCCTGGCAACCATAAGCCGTCATTGCCTCCAACCCTTTGAATTAGGTTAACTTGTCTACAGGAGAGAAAGTTAAGGTGTCAAGTAAAAATTACACCTCTAGAAACACTTAAAAAATGTCTACAGGAAGTAAATGTATATAATAGTTGATTAAAGCAAAGCTACCCAGACTTTGAAACCCATATAATTCATCTCAAGTTTAGTTTTTATCCATTTAATTTTTATTTATTTATTTATTTTTTGGTACTGAGAGTTGAATCCAGGGGCATTCTACCTCTGAGCTATACCCCCAGACCTAATTTTATTTTATTTGTTTTAATTTTGAAACAGGGTCTCACTAAGTTACTGAGGGCCTCCCTAAATTGCCGAGGCTGGCTTCGAACCTGTGATATTCCTGTCTCAGCCTCCCAAGTATTAGGATTAAAGGTGTGGGCCACTACATCTGGCTTAGTTTCTACTATTTATTATATTGTGAAGGAGGCCATATGGAATGGTAGATGAGGGACAGTTTTCATACTTAAAATAATTCACATTAATTCTTTAAAATTAAATCTTTATTGAAACGTGTCATGTAAGAATATCAGGGTGAGGAACATGGTCCGAACCAGGAGAGAGTAACCAGGATCCTGCTGTCTCAACTCTTTTCAGACTATGCAGAACCACAGCACACCCCAAAGACCCCCCACTACCCCAGGGCTCAGTTTGACAACAGCTAGCAGAGTCAAAGAACCTGGGGGTGGGGGGGGAGTCAAGAAATACAGGTTAGAATCTTGGCTTTATATCCTCCTTGAGAATGGGGTTTTGGAAACTATACTTCCTTATTTAATAGAAATAGCTGCCCTAAGGCTGGGCAAGTAAGGAGTCCATTTTCCTAATAAAATGTCACGGGATGCTTTCAGAGCACACAGAAGCACTAACAAAGAAAAGATTCAGCTTTTAAACTCTCATGTTTGGAAATCAAAAATTCCTTCATCAACGTTCAAAGGTTTGGCTTAAAAGTTATTGTTCAAACATTTTTTTGAAAAAAGCACGTACAGTTTCATACTCAGATTTATATCCATTTCTAAAGAAGATCTTAGCTGGGAACTATTGGAATTATTGACCATTCATTCAAGAAGTAATTATTAGCTGGGCGTGGTGGCGCACGCTTGTAATCCCAGTACTTTGGGAGGCGGAGACCGGAGGATCCGGGTTTGCGGCCAGCCTCAGCTCTCTCTCTCTCTCTCTCTCTCTCTCTCTCTCTCTCTCTACTTAGTGAGGCCCTCTGCAACTTCGTGAGACCCAGTTTCAAAATAAAGGCTAAAAAATAGGGCCAGGGGCGTAGCGCGGAGGTAGAACGCCCCTGCGTTCAATCCCAGGTACCGCAAAAAAAAAAAAAGAAGTAATTATTAAGCGCATCAATTATTATTTGTTAAGCATTGTGACAACACAGTGAAGTCTATAAACTCACCCTGACCCTTGACCATGGCAGGGGGAGGAGGAGAGGTGTGACAGAATTGTAGAGAGTGAATCCATCAACCTACTGTCAAGTGTTTTAATGAGTCCTCCTTATGCTAATCACATTCACATTTCTCATGAAATCTGCAGGTGTGGCAGCTCTCAGCCATCTCTCTTTTGTTATTTCATTTAGTTTTCATTTGATGAAGTGAGCATACGACTTGTCCCCAAACACTTTTTTTTTTTTTGCTAAAAAGTAGTTAAACCTAATATTATACCTAGTAATTTCTGGTAAAATTATGTCCTTTTCTTTTGCTACTTTTTTTTTGCCACCCACTCACCTAACTCCCCTCAACCTATCTTTTCTTATGTCATTCCAAATACTACTAGTAAATATTCTTAATACTGTATTGATTCGTTTTATTAGCTATAATAGTTTAGGATGCTACACTTTAAGTAGAAGCAATCACTAGAAATATCACTGGCCTGGACATATTCCTATTTAGAACAACTCAATGTGAGCAAGCATTGAGAAAAATTACAGCATCTTTAGATGAAATTCAAACGCAGAGATGTACTCAGGTTGATTCTCTAAAGGCTACATAGTGATATCTATAAACTAAGTCTCAAATATTAGAGTTTTGTCTTGCGTGAAGGCATTGCTCAATCACTGGAAAAGAACAACAACTATGCCACAAAGATATATTTGATGCATACATAAGCCACAATGTTCCAGGAAGACTGAAAATCAGCGTTCCTCAGCTTTGGGAAGGCTAGCCTCAAGGACCCTCAAACAAGCGTAAGATGTGTTTTATTTTTCTCTAACAATTTTCTTTATTGTTAGGTGATAGGGAATGGAAACACTGGCTTAAAAAACAATTGAACCCTGTTATGGTTAGATATAAAATGTCCCCTGAAAAGCCCATGTATTAATGTTCAGAGTTGATATAATTAATTCATGAGGGTTATAATCTCATCAGTGGATAAGTCCATCGTAATGGATTTACTGGGTGGTAATGTAGGCGGGTGGGGTGTGGCTAGAGGAAGTGGGTCTTCAAGAGTTTGTGTCTTTGAATCCCCTTGCTTGCCCTCCCCTGCTTCTATCCTCCTTGATGTGAGAGCAGAGCCCCTGTTCTCTCTGTCTCTCAGCTTCCTATTCCTTGCCCTGAAACTGCAGACTTCAACTGTCCTGACATGGACTGAACCTCTGAAATATCAAGAACTGTGAACAAATAAATATTCCTTTCTCTAAATTGTGTGTGGTCAGACTTACTGGGTCACAGCAGCGGGAATGCTGACTGAAAAAAACCTAGAACATAAATCTTCAATTTTTAAATGAATTTTATCTGGAAGGGACTTTGTTTTTCTTCAGAAAAGCAATAAAATGAACTTTAATGCATTTTCACCCTTTATTTTCCAAAGTTTGAATGGCCGTATTTACCTTGATTCAGCACTGTGGAAAATCCCATTCTAGTTGGCAATTACAGCTGTCCTATATCAGGAATATTTTTCTTGGAACATTCTGACTTAACAACCAAGTCAACTTCAATCAATGAGGATTGTTAATGTTGCTTTTGAGAGACATGTATTTGAGGATCACTTAGATGTCCATGTTGGAGAAGTATTAATAATTACCTGGCATGTTTCTAATTCTACCATGTGCTGGATAAATTGATGTTGCACTTATTTCACTATTTGCTTAATATTCAATCCTGATTTCCCATCTGATTCAAGAAGTAAAAAGTAAGGGCAACATATACTGGATGGCATGAGGCATATTTACAAATCTTTCCATTTAAAAAGTCTAAACTAACATATCAGCTACGCTTCAGATAAACAAAATCACCAAAATAAGTCCATATGCTTTTTGCTCTGAGCAAAATTGTGTTATGTAACAGTCCTCTGTCTCATTCCTAAACTACATTCACTCTCAAGGAAGCTCATTAGCAGTAAAATATGCAGTAGATGGAGGTGGATTCCATAGATAATGCAGCACCTTAAGGAATGAGAGTATAATTACTATTAATGTTAGGCAGTGCTTTACAACAAAAAGTACATACTAGTCAATGCTACTTCAAATGCTTTGGATAAAAGTCAACTTCTCACTTGTTATGCCTAGACATCTTTCTTTCCCACCTCCTTCAAAAGGTCTACCAAACCAAGTTAGTGAGATAACATGTTAACTAATAACATCTTAACTCATTAAAAAGCTCTGACCTAGAAGGTCCACGTCAAAGCTACAAAAGAATAGAGGTTAATACAAGGAAATTATAACTAAAGAATAGCATATAGAGGACATTAAGATATCCAAGTTAAAACAACCAATAAAACTTCAAACTCTAAGAAGTCTCACAGTTGAAAAACCTGTCAATAAGTCAGTGTTTGAAAAATCTCTACCATGAGTACTTTAGATGATGGCAAAGGTGCTAAGTAGACCGAGTTCTAACCCACAAAAAGCCAAAAATCTAGATGAAATGATATGTAGCATACATGTCAAATAAATGAGATACTGATTAAAGAGTAAAAGTAGAAGAAATATTAAGGCAAAATCTGTCCAATATCTTATGAAAGAGTAAGATGAAGGAGGCCCAGACAGAAGATGCCATCTAGCAGGTGAGAGGCAGGACATGGACTGGACTCCAAGTATTCTGGCGCTAAGCCTCTAAGCAGAGGGATATTTGCACATCATTGGCCAGCATCTCCCCAAAGGGATAATTGTTTATCACCCAAAGCAGCATGACTGCAATTAACATGGTTGAGAAATAACTGCAACTAAACATCCTTGATGTCATAATAAGGTCCTCTCTCTTTGGAGAAAGATTGTGATGCACTTAATAACCCTAAGTAAAACAGATCCTATGGCAACACCAACCTACTGGGAAACATTTCTAATATCATATCACCAAAAATATTTAGCCAATATCAAGTCTTGAAGGGCCCACTATGTGCTAAACACTATGCTGGTTCATTATGGAGATGAAAGTGCATGGCCGGGCGTGGTGGCGCACGCTTGTAATCCCAGTACTTGGGAGGCAGAGACCGGAGGATCCGGGTTCACGGCCAGCCTCAGCTACTTAGTGAGGCCCTTCGCAACTTAGTGAGACCTGGTTTCAAAATAAAGAATAAAAAATAGGGCCGGGGGTGTAGCTCGGAGGTAGAACACCCCTGGGTTCAATCCCTGGTACCGCAAAAACAAACAAACAAACAAACAAACAAACAAAAAAGAAAGTGCATAAGAAGTAAAGTCTTTCCTAAGTTCCTGGCAACCCAGTCCCTTCTTATTACAGCAGGATCAAGGGGAGCAGCTACCTGTGCTTGTTATGTGTTCTCCCCTCATAAATACATCACCCCCTGATCCCATAACCTGCTTAATACATTAGTCAAATACATTTCTAGACAGTGTTTTTAAAACAATATTGACTGTAGCCCATCTCAGGAAACACATTTTTACATCATGATTGATTTTGTACATGTTATGTTTAGATATAGAATGTCCCCTGAAAAGCTCATGTATTAATATTCAGAGTTGATCTAACTAAGTCATGAGGGTTTTAATCTCATCAGTGGATAAATCAATTTTAATGGATTTACTGGGTGGTAACCTAGGCAGGTGGGGTATGGCTAGAGAAGGTGGGTCTTCAGGTGTGTCACCTTGGGACTGTGCTTGTGTCTTTGAATCCCCTTGCTTGCTTGCTCTCTTGCTTCTGGTCTCCATGATGTGAAAGCAGGGCCCTTGCTCTCCCTCTCTCTTCTTCCCACTGCCACGACCTGAGCTCTGTAGACCCCGGCTTCACATGGACTGAACCCCCAAATCTCCAAAACTGTGAGCAAATAAATCTTCCTTCCTCTAAGTTGTGTGGTCAGTTGCTTTGGATTAGAGCAGTGAGACTATTGACTGAGACAGAAATTAGTGTCAGAGAAGTGGGGTCACTGCTATATCTAAGTCTGACCATGTGTTTTGTGAGTTTTTGAAACTGGTTTGTGAGAAGAAGGTGGAAGGGCCAGAATGCTCATAGAAAGGCGAACAATAGAGACTGTGTTCAGGAGATTTTGGAGAGCAAAAAGGACTCCATAGGAAAATGGAGTAGAGGCCACATGTGTAACATTCTGTCAAAGAATTTATCAGCATTTTGCCCATGTCCTGAAACTTTGCATGTGTCCAAATTTAAATATGATGGACTGATTAAGCTAGCAGAGGAAATCTCAAAACAGCAAAGTAAGCTGGGCGTGGTGGCACACACTTGTAATCTTAGTACTGGGGAGGCTGAGACAGGAGGATCACAGGTTCCAGGACAGCCTTAGCAAGCAGTGAGACTCTCAGAAACTTAGTGAGACCCTGTTTCCAAATAAAAGAATAAAATAGGGCTGGGAGTATAACTCAGAGGAAGAATGCCCCTGGGTTCAATCCCCAGTGCCACAAGACAACAACAAAAACCCAGCAAAGTATCCAAACTGCATTAATGATTTTGATGTCTGCATTCAGCCAATTGTACAGTGAATTTCAGAAGCAGAAAGCAAAACGGAGACTTTATAGATTTACAGTTCGGCCAGCAATGCCTGTGTAAAGCTGGGGCCCAGAGATACAGTGTTGTGAAAGAAAGTAAGATGACTGAGGGGAAGCCAGATATTTTGCATAGGAACAAAGAAAGGAATGTAATCAGGGCAGTTGAAGAGCCACATAAGAAAGGTATGAGGTCAGAGCAGTTTGTAACCATGGAAACAAGGGTGGCCAATTTGAAGAAAGGCATTGGGACTCCTTCCTGTAGCACTGATGGAGGTAGGTCAGCTGCAGCTGTGATTGAAAAAGGCCAAGTGGCAGCCATGACGAGGCAGGCCTAGGGGCAGCAGTGACTGAAAAGGCTCCGAGTACCTTTCCTGCTGGTGGTTGATTTGGACACTCACGTAATGCTGGCTTTACTGGAAGAAAGGGGTCATGAAGTCTTTCCCCCAAATTTAAAGAAAGGTCTAGGAAGCCAGGCAGAATGTGACAGGATCAGAATCCCTGAAAACAGGCCCAAATTGGGTTATTTGTGAAGCTGTGATCCTGAAGCCAAGATTGCAAGAACCCCCCCCCCCAAGATTTAGAAAGCCCAGAAACATGGAATGACCATGAGGAAAGATTGCAAGCTACAAGCCATGGAGTCAGACTGAAAGATCGAGTACACTGTTCATTGCAATCAACTGGGGCACAGGGGTGGGGCTGCCAAGGCCCCTTGGAGATCGCATCTCACCACCATGTGCTCTGGGTGCCAGAAATGGAGCCATAGGATTAAATGCTTGCCCTGCTGGATTTCGATCCTGTTTTGGTCCCACCCCTTGTTTCTGTGGCCCTATTCCTTCCTTTTGGAATGCAAATGTTTACTCTGTGCCCTTGTACATTGTATGTATGCAACTTGCTTTTTATTTTTATTTTTATTTTCTTTTACAGGGGCTCACAGCCAAGAGTTCACCTTGAGTCTCAGAGACTTTGGATTTGGGACTTTTGAGTGATGCTGGAACTCTTAAGACTTTGGGAAAAAAGAACGCATTTTACATTCTTAAGTGGGTATGAGCTCTTCAGGTGCCAGGAGTGGAATGTTATAGTTAGATATAGAATGTCCCCTGAAGAGCTTATGCATTAATATTCAGAGTTGATGTGATTAAGTCATGAGGGTTGTAATGTCATCAATAGATAAACCCATTGTAATGGATTTACTGTGTACTACCCTAGGCAGGTGGGATGTGGCTAGAAGAGGCGGGTCCCTGGGGGTGTGGCCTTAGGGAATTTGAATCCCCTTGCTTGCTTGCTGTCCTGCTTCTGGCCTCTGTGATGTGAGAGCAGAGCCCTTGGTCTCCCTCTCTCTGCTTCCCACCTCCATGCCTTGAGATGCATAGACCCTGGCCTCACATGGACTGAACCCTGAAATCGCCAAAACTGTGAGCAAATAAATCTTCCTTCCTCTAAGTTGTATGGTCAATTGTTTTGGATTATGGCAGTGATAATTTTGACTGAAATAGCACACATATATATTAAACTGAAGCAAAGATACGGCACAATAATACTGTCCTGTAGGCAGCAACTTCTGATATTCCCCATTCTTTTCTATTCTCTTTACTTTTTTTCAATTAAATATAAATGCTGGCTAGGACGCATTGCTTTGGTTTAGTGACTATCTAGTAGATCACAACCCATTTGAGAAACATTGAGCGTTCATTCATTCACTAATCCCACATACATTTTTTGAGTTCCTACTTTATGCCAGGTGCTGTTTGAAGGACTTGGAAACGGCAGTGAATGAAATAATGAAAATGCATATTCTTTTGGGGTTTGTATTCTATTGAGGGAGACAGATGAAGAACAAGTTGAAAGTTAAACTCTATTGTATTTTAAATAAGGATGAGTTCTAAGGAGAAAACGGAAGCCTGGAGGGAGATAGGAAGTACTGGCGAAGCACCTGTGGTTTGGAATAGAGTGGACAGGAACATCCCCACTAAGAAGGTGAAATTTGCATAAAGACCCACAGGAGGTAGCCAGGTGGTACATGCCTGTGATCCTAGTACTTGGGAGGCTGAGACAGGAGGATCACAGATTCTAAGCCAGCCTCAGCAACTTAGTAAGACCCTCAGCAACTCAGTGAGACCCTGTTTCAAGATAAAAAATAAAATAGGGCTGGGGGTGTAGCTCAGAGGTAGAATGCCCCTGGGTTCAATCCCTAGTAACACACACACACACACACACACACACACACACACACACACGACCTACAGGAGATAAGAAACAAGTCAGAGAGAGAGAGAAAGGGTGGCCATGGAGGTCACTGAAGATCTCTGTCTTTTACACTGATTTTAATGGAACCATTACCGCTACCGTCACATATCTCTCTTCATAGAACAGAGATAAAGGTCCAAGTTACTTAAGTCTTTGCTTGGGACTCTCATCCCATACAGGTCTATTCATTCCTGATCTGACCAGTTTCTTATTCCTCCTACCCTCCTGAGCCAGGACCTTCTGGAGATCAGACTGTTATCACCAAGAATCACTACTTCCAAATCTCTTCTCCAAAATCATCTCCAAATTCTTGTTTTAATGAAAACTGTCTGTCCCTTGAGAAAACTGCTTCCCCGAAACCCTCTCCAGGGGTTACATTATTCTCCCACTCCTCCTGCACTACGACCTGAGAGTATTAGGGATGTTACACTTGATCCTCATGGGAGGTTGCAGGTGTTGTTTCTTTATCCTTCATAAAACCGCCCACACCTTTGAAATGTGTACCACGCACTGTGAAAATTAGTCTTCCTACATCTTGCATTCATTTTCGGACCTCTGAGTCAGTTTCTACCATTTGTTCAAGATGTAGCATGCAATTGAATGTGTCTCTGGCCATGACAACCGTTGTCAAAATTTCTGATGAGTTCATATTCCACAGGGAAAATCCACTCTGGACTCAGGCTTCTTGTTCCTTTGAAATCCTGATGTCCTCAATCCTACATTTGTTTCCCACACCACAATGGCCAAATTACAGTCATTTTCATTAGAATAATCCCATCTTAAAATTTTAACATCAAGCGTCTCTAGAACCCATCTTCTCTTGCCAGCTCACTCACATTATGACTGTAGATCAGACTGCATTTTCCAAAGGTGGCCAGGAGAGAAGCTCCCATCCCCCATGCTCTTCTGCAATGTGACCCTGCCACCTTCTCATCAAGACATGGAGTCCTGGAGTCTTCTTCTTGAATCTGGGCTGGCCTTAGTGACTGTTACACGGCCAGTCAATATGGCTGCTTTGATGCTATGCAAATTCTATGTCTAGGCCAGTCTTGCAGTTTCTGCCTTGCTCTATTGAAGCATATTTTTTTGGAGCTATGAGACACCATATAGGAAGATGGCTTCTCAGAGACCACCATGCTGGAGAGGCAGCATTTAGATACTCTGCTCAACAGTCCAGGTGAGAGGACCCCTCAGAGATCTCAGACTTGGTACCAGCCATGTGAGCAAAGAATCTGTCCCAGCTATTACAGCCCTCGTATATTTAGGTCACCCTCAGCCATTCAAGTTATCTCAGCTGAGGCCCTGGACGTTGCAGAGGTGAGAAGAATTGACATTATAGCCAGGCGTGGTGGCGCACGCTTGTAATCCTAGTACTTGGGAGGCGGAGACTGGAGGATCCGGGTTCGCGGCCAGCCTCAGCTACTTAGTGAGGCCCTCCACAACTCTGTGAGACCCGGTTTCAAAATAAAAATAAAATAAAAAATAGGGCCAGGGGTGTAGCTCGGAGGTAGAATGCCCCTGGGTTCAATCCCTGGTACCGCAAAAAAAAAAAAAAAAAAGAATTGACATTAAAATCTCATTTCCTAATTACTGATGCACAGAATCCACAAGCATAATAAAATGGTTGTTTCACACTATGGTGTTAGTTATATACCATAGATAACTAGAACAGACTCCAACCTAAAACAATTCCCTGAATTTACAAAGAGTTATAATATTTGACTTTTGAAGTTTTTTACTATGGTGATGATGGTGAATAATATTGTGATTTTCTTTATTGTTCAATTTAGTTTATATGGAAGACACAGTTGATGCTCATACAATAATCCATTTTCCCTCTTACCTTTTATACATTTATACATTCCCTTTCTGTTGACTTACAGCTGTGTGTCTAGTTCTGACCAATAGAATGCTATGAGAAATCACTCTGACATTTCTGATGCAAGGCAGTTATAAGCAGATGCGAGTTCTTTTAACTATTCCCTCTTCTGTGGACGGGACTGGAAGCACAAAGTCTGAGGAGGCAGGGTTGCATGATGAAGGCATCCTGGATTCCTGAGTCTCTTTTGGAAGAGAGCTATCAAGGAGGGCTCCCTGTCCCACAACAAACAGCAATATGAGAAAGAAACACATCTTTGTCATGTCACATGAATTAGGCTTAAGACATTACTTGTCTCTGCAACATAGCCTAGCTGACCTTGACTAGAGCACTTTTCATGAACTATTATTATATTTATTCCTTTGCATTATTCTGAAAATTCTCACTATTTTTTTGTGGTACTGGGGATTGAACCCAGGGGTGTTCTATTTAATGAGTTGCACACTCAGCCCCCTTTTTAGTTTTTTTTTTGAAACAAGATCTTGCTAAGTTACTGTGCATTGGCCTTGAACCTGTCATCCTCCTGTCTCGGTCTCCCAAGTACTGGTATTGCTTCTATAATTTCCTCCTCTTCCTGCTTTACTAAGAAGTTTTCTATCAGCATACAATTATTCTTCATTTCCATCTAGTAAAAAAACTCCTTGACAGCATTATCTTTGCTCGCTGCCTTTATTTCCTGTCCCCCAAGCTTTATGGGACCTCGTTAAGTCACCCTTTCACCTCAGCATTTGCCTGAGCATCTCCTGTCGAGGTCACCACTGACCTTCCTATTGCTAGATCAAACGGCCACTTCTCAGTTCTCACTGGAACAATCCATATCTTGATCTTTCAGGAGATACCTTCTTCATTTTGCTGCTGGTCCACTACTCTTTTGGTTTCCAGGCTCTCTCATTGCCTGATTTTTTTTCTTACTGTTATTTTCTGAATCATTCTCATCTTTCCAACCCCGTAGTATTAGAATGCTCCAGCGCTCAAATCTCAGACTTCTATTTTCCGTCCATATTCATCTTTCTAGTTGGTCTTATCAGGTTCTATGGCTTTCAATATTAGCTATGTCATGATGAATCCCAAATTTATATCTCCAGTTCCAACTTAGAGATTTTACTTCTGACCCTGATCTACATGCTGTCTTTTTTTTTTTTTTTCGGTACCAGGGATTGAACCCAGGGGCGTTCTACCACCGTGCTACACCCCCGGCCCTATTTTTTTACACTTTATTTTGAAACCGGGTCTCAGGAAGTTGCGGAGGGCCTCACTAGGTAGAGAGAGAGAGAGAGAGAGAGGGAGAGAGAGAGAGAGAGACAGAGAGCTGAAGCTGGCCACGAACCCGGATCCTCCGGTCTCCGTCTCCTAAAGTACTGGGATTACAAGCGTGTGCCACCATGCCCAGCTTCTACATGCTGTCTTATACAGCTAAATACACCTTTCTCCATCTGGATATCTAATAGGAATATCTAACTTCGCAGGTACAAAACTAAACTTCTGATCTTCCCCTATACAAACTTACACCACACATACACATGTACATACATACACACAATTTATTCCTCCCATAACCTTCCTACTAGAGTAAATGCAACTGCTCAGTTATTCAGTCCTCAAAGTTTGGGATTATCCTTGACTCCTTCTCTTACAGACCATATCCAGCCCCTCAGTGAATCCTGTTGATTCTGTTTTCAAATAGATATCCTAAACCTAATCCCTTTTTACTATCTTCACTGTCCCCAAGCTATTTTATACCACTATTCTATCCCAGGCCGATTTTGCAAAATCTTCTTAAATAGAAGAACAAAACATTCTTTCCCTATTGCAGACTAATTTACACAATGTACCAAAAGATGCCTTTAAAATACACCTCGGATCACACCCTTCTGTCTCAAAATGCTCCAAGTGAGTTTCCATCTCACCCAGATTGAGTCTCAAGTAAGTTCTCAGTGTCCTACATGATCCGGCCCGAGACTATCATCCAAACCCTTCTCCAAATACTCAGACAGTCGCCCACTCTGCTCCAGTCACACCTCCACTTTTGTTCTTCCTCAGCCTCATCAAGTAAGGGCCCATCTCAAAGTCTTTGCATATATTGTTCTCTTTGGCAGAGACTCTTTTATTTTCTTCTCATATTTCTGCATGGCTTTTTCTTTCACTTCATTTAGCTCTCTGCTTCAATTTTATCTTTTTGAAAGACTTCTTTTTTTTACTGACCACCTAAGTTCTTTATTCCTGATTTATTTTATAATTTAATCATGTATTAATGATATAGTTTATATTTCTTTCTTTATCGTACTACTCCTTCCTTCTGCAGTTCTAAAGTATAACATCCATAAAGCTAAGAGCTTTATCAGTTCTATGCAATATCTACTACTTCAGAACCCCAAATTCCTTGAACATAGTATGTACTAAACGAATTTGTGAATCAATTAATAAGTGAAGATGGGTTCAGTTTGAGATGAGTGAGATCCTTTATCTGAAAACCTTGAGGTCACCTCCAAAAGCCGAGTTATCTCTTTGTGTCTGTTGGTATCAAGCAGACAAATGTGAGACTCTCAGTACGTAACACAAACAGAATAGAGAGAAAAATAATGGTGAACTGAGGCTGTGAATTCCTTGGCAACTATCTGCAAAAGACCAGCAAGGTACAGTATGAGCCTGCTTGGCATCTGTGTGCAATATTACCCCATATTCCTCCTTCCATAAAGAGGAAACATATTGCTAGACAGCAAATTAGGTAAAAAAAAAGTCTGACAATGAGTTTTAAATTAAATTAGTGGCATTCTCACTGGTTTATTCTTGGATAGAGAAAGGACATTAAGCTTGAGCTAAATGAAGTCATTTCAGGTATTTTTAAAAATTATACTAATTCTGAATTTCTTTCTGAATACTTTTCTAGAGAGACCATATATACTTATAATCATCTTCTTTTCTAAACCCAAATCTGGAACATATAATTTGGCAAATATAAATTTACTTACTGAACTCTCAGGACAAAGTACAAAAATTGGCACTGGCTTTGAGAATGTAGGATATTTAGGAATAATAGATAGGCCTCTGAAATGGCATTGGGGATATTAACTGGATTTATGGCAAAAAAAGAACAGGCAGATGAGTATAGAAGGCAAATTGTAAAAAAGTCAGCTACACTACTTTAGTTGTTTATTTTGAAGAAAAAAAAACCATAAGTTACATACTCAGCTTTGGGGATAAGTTTGATGAGGGTGAATGGTTTGAATCTTGGTGCATAATGGAGCATATACTTAACTACCTCGAAGAAATCTTCCTAGGAAGATAGGGATAGTAAAAAAGAGCTGGGTCTTCTTTCCCTTTTACCCATCTAACTTTGGATTATGTAGTTTTGATACCTCGTAATTTGCAACTCACCACAGGACTAGTTTCAACCAGTGTTATGTGTACCATCAGCAGATATTTATTTTCCAAACTCAATTTATTTATGCTAACATCACTGCCTACCTCACTACCTTCATAGCTATGTGTTTTCCGGATCTTCCACCTTTCTGTATCTAAGGCTTTGTATGTAAGACTGTATTTTTTTCTAAAGTTTCTCTCTCCCTTTTTCTCAGATTAGAAGGGAGCAAAGGAGACTAGAGATTAGAGGTTTGAGAATAGTACATACCTTAAGATTTTCTATATGAATGATCAAATTCTAACTTCAATAAAATAATGAAATGAATAATGTTGTAGGATCCTCAAATTTTAAAACTGAGAAGTCCAAATTCTTCAGAATTTTATATATGAAGAAATGGGGGTAAAGAGACTATACCTAATTTCCCAATATAACACACAAAGTTGGTAGAAAAACTGGGAAGAAAACCCACATTTTCTAACCCTATGGGGCAGTCCTTTCATTTCACCAGTTCTTAATCTTGATATCCTTACTACCACAAAGATTTTATGTACAAAACAAACGTCCCCTGGATCGAGCAAAATTCTTATATGCTCATAGGTCTTGCATTGCTATGTTTTTAGAACATAGCAGAAATGTTCCTTTCAGAATTGTAGGAATACACATTGATTGCAGGCTTCCTAAAGTCTGAACCTACACTCCCCAGGATTAATTTATAATTTTAAAGGCCAGTGGTCGAGGTACAAAGTGTGTGTTACAGGCAGGTCTACACTCTTTCCCTCACCATGGCTTTCAGCGTTCTTATTTTTTGTTTGAGGATGAAAACACTGCTGACTTAGTAGAGCTGATGTTATAATCCAACACAAATGGAGGCAATTTTTCTTCTTATTTTTATAGAATATATAATTGTGTCTTTTCCTGAAAAATCTTTCCATTACCTAAATTGTTTTCCACCAGTTTTAGAAAAAGTTCTTGTAGGCTCTCGGGTGTTCAATTTGCCAACCTTGAGTAGCCATGTTTCATTTGTGAATCATACTATAGGATGCTTACAAATCCTATATTATTATTCTAAGTCATGAGACTGAATCCCCCCAAACATACAAGTAAAAATGGTTCAAACCTGGACGCATCTTTATCACCAGTGATGAAATTTTTATATAGTTCTTTGGGAGAAAGAACTATAAGACACTTTTTATTAACAAGATGAAGGTGCATTTAGAAGTGACAGCAAAATCCAGGAATTCTCAGTTTCTTGAACCCATGGGCTGTTTCCTATTCCTCACTGAATTTACCGCACTCAACACACCAAGTTAACTACTAAAACTTGCTGATACCTGTCAAGTGTTAACCACGTGCTATTAAATTTAATAATATTCTATTATATTAAAAATTATTTGAAGACATACTATTATTATCCCCATTTTATACAAAAAGAAACTGAGGCTGATCCTAACTTAATAGGACCATAAGGAAGTTGAGTCCTAGGTAAAGAAGTCTCACCTCAGCCTCAGCAGCTTCAATATATACTCTCTTTGTGAGGTCTTTCATGATAATTTTTGAAAAAGTTTAAAGGGGGGTTGGATGGTTCGGGGTCACCTAAAAGCCTTTCTGACCACACATCTTCACCTTTTTCATTTAATTATAAAACTAATTTACAACTTATTTTAATCTGGGGAATTCAAAGCAATTATTTTATAGCTGAAGACTCTCTTGTTCATGCCAGTTCACCACCTTGAGCCTCGCCTTCTAAATCATTACACACAGAGAACTGCATCACACCTAGAAGAACCCTCTACAGTGTCATAAATGTCACCATTATCTTCTCTTTTCGGGTAAGACACATCAGTCTTATTTCTTAGTCCTCACTCATTTTTATTCCCAGACTTTATCTTTTTTTTTCCAAGAACACACATGCACACAACACACCATTTATGTATGGTTGGGAGATCATTTATATATAGCTGGGAGACAATTCACAAGAAGGGATAATATTGTCTGAGGATGCTCATTAATTACTTTTAGAAGAGCTAAAATAATTTAGAGCTTAGTGGCATGTCTTTGTGGCAGCAGGAAGGTTTCACTTTATATAGAGGTGGGGGAATGAGATATATACTATGTACAAAAACTTTGAAATGAATTAAACAAAGTTTACTTAAGTTCTTTGGAATTAGGACATATCAGTGGTTCTCAGAATTTTCCTCTCCTGATAGTTGTCTTTACTACCACTGACTTGAGGATGCCCATAAATATGAACCACAAAATTTTGTTTGATGTAAGTCTTGGATCTCCTTAACTTGGTCTCCCATAATACCCAACCTATAACTTTTGAAGAAACTTGAGGACGGAATTCCAATGGTCTATAATTTAAAACATTCAACAGCGTTAAATTAATTGGGAAGATGGTTTGATCATTCCAGAATTTCCTGAAAGGCCCCAAAAGGTAAAAAAGACACAACCCCAAGTAAAATTTTACAGAATCACACAGTCACACTGATGCAAAAATTAAAACAGATTTCCACCTGAGAATTCAAGAAATGTACTACCTTGCCCCACACCGGTAAGAATCCGATTACCACAAGGATGGATAGTTACCCATGGCGAAGAACGGGATTCCCAGCAGGGTGGAGTTGTACTTTCCATCGGTGATGAAGAAGATCCCTGCTGCGGTGATGATGGAGATGCATACTGTGAGCACCCCCAGGAGGCCCAGGAAGGGTTTACTGCGCAAGCAGTCCTTCATGGAGCTGGAGAGGGTGGCCGTGGTCAGGATCAGCACGAGGCTCACCAGGACCTTGCTTCTGGCCAGGATGCTGGTCTTATGAAAGTCTCTCCAGAGGCTAAAGGATGCTAAAGAGTAGAGTTGGAGGTCTTGGTGCTCCTCCTGCAGCTTCCTCATAAGCTTACAGAATTCATTCTCCCACTTCTCTCCTATGAGGTCTTGGGTGGCAGAGCCATAGGTCTGGAGGTAGTAGGTGATTTGAATGGCTCTGGCTGACTTGACCCGCTGGTCCTTGCTGTTTGGCACTTCCACGACCCCACCCAGTTGATGTCCAATAAAACTGTTCCTCCCATCCTTGAAAACAGAAAAATGGGAGACTAAAGTTACCAGAAGGATGCACCTCCCAGGGAATACTTTCTTACTCTAAGTGAAAGAGCACAGGAAGGCAAAGATAGGTGCTAGTAATTGTGGAATTGATGTGGGTGGAGAGGCAAGTCAAGAGTTTCTATTCAACTTTTTTGCAGCTACATGGGATACCATGCATGATGATCAGGATTAGAAAAGATGCAAAGAGTATTATGAAGTTACGCAAGACTCACCACATGCATAGGAAAATGTATATAAATATTATTTTGATTTCCTTACCTATTTCTTTCTGTAACAGTTGATTAGAGTGTGTGTGTGTGTGTGTGTGTGTGTGTGTGTGTGTGTGAGTGTGTGTGTGTGTAGTACTAGGGATTGAACCCAGGGGCATTCTACATCTGAGCTATACCTCCAGCCCTATTTTATTTTATTTTTATTTTGAAACAGGTCTTGCTAAGTTGCTGAGGCTGGCCTCGAACCTATGATCCTCCTGTCTCAGCCTCTCAGGTACTGGGATTACAGGCATGTACCACTATGCCCGATTATTATAAATTCTTAATGCAGGATAAAGTCAATCATTCAGTTTTAGTCAAAAGTGAAGTGAGCTAACAGCATTTCAAAAGTTAAAATAATTATCTCTTTTTATAAATATATGCTAAACTTTTTAGGGTTGACACACACCTATACCAGCACACATCCAAACACACACACAAACATCAATATCCCTATTTCTTCTCTATGTTCTGACAGCATGACTGCATAGTGCAGAACAGTAGAAAATATTTTTTCTTAAAATTAACTTAATGATGTTGAAATGTTTCCTAAATATAATGTGAGCACCTGTCACTCATTACAATCTTCCTTCCAAACACCTGCCTTACACACAGGTTGATCTTTCCCTACAGAAGACAGTGAACAAAGCCCCCAAATGAAGCTGATAAGGTTTTCAGATATGATTGCCAAAAGTCATCTCGATTTCAGAGTTTGACACGAGGAAGTATAGGCAAGCTCATAAGAGTAGGAGTTTGGTAAGAGAAGCAATTAGTGCTCTTTAAGGCACTGATAGGTAGACACAGTGTTACTTAAACAGGTTCGGAACAGTAATTCTTATCCAGTGTGTCTCATCACTCAAATCCCCGACAGCCATTGCCAAATTTTAATCAATTTGTAAATTCTGGGTTTTGCCCCAATTGCCATGTACTTCAATGGCAAGAGTTGTCAGAATGGAGAACTCAATAGCAGCCTGCAAGGTAAAGTTTGGCACTGAAAATCTGCTGCAGGTACCGGTGAGAAGCAGTAAATTGATGCCACAAGTAGACTGTGTGTGAGCGGGATTAGGCAAGGTGTTCGTCTCACACGGATATGGAAAAGTAGTCAGCGCAAGAAATAGTTCTTTCTGGAGAGAGTCGTGGGTAAGGGCGACGAACCCAGTGGGTTTCCATAGAACTTGAGGCCTCGTGTAGACATAAGAAATTATTATTGGGGACCTGTTTAATCCAGACACCTATATCTGAGACATTTGCTTGTATTTTTAACATGCACCAGAGCAACCTGAATATTTGAGAGTGAGTTTCAAACATAAAAAGTTTAAGAGGTTTATAGCATACAAATGCTGCTGGTAAGATCATGAAGAATTGTAAGAGAAATTTCAGTCACTTCATTTATCCATGTTAAACAATTCAAGCTGACCAATTCTAAATGAACAATGTATTTCTTAAGATGAATTTGATTTGAGGGTTTCCCTCCTTGCCATCATCTCCCACACTGATGGCATTTTTGTAACTTCCACAGCTCTTTTCCTTAAGAAAACCTAACTGGAAGTTTGGCTGTAGGTTCACAAAGATCTCTCTTGACTAAACCCCATGGAAGTGCTCCAATGAGGTCCAAGTGGAAAGTCTGGCAGGCTTTAAAGAAGAGGGCAGGAATCCTTGCCCATAACTGAGAGAGTGCGGAATACAATTTGCATCCATTCAGTAGGCCCCAGTTGATGCTCAATTAGATTTGATTGTTTTTGTTTTTAACTTGGTGTAATTTTGGGCTCCACCTGTTACTTTGAACTTTCACCTTTGATTTAAATTTGTGCTTCTGATTATTTGAAAGGGAAAGTATGTTGTCTTTACTCATTTCTGTCATCAAAAAAGACCTCTCAGAGAACTTTAACAGTAGCATAGAAACGTATTTGTCCCTCAGGCCCCATTTGGAGATTACAGTGGATCAAAGAGGGTACTGATTATGTGTCTAGAAAAAGTAAAAATTTTAAAGCAGATAAACATAGATTTTTAAATAACAGATCTTCATTGAATTTGGCTTGCTGCTCACCACCTTTTGAAGTTATCTAATTTCCATTATTTTTTACAAAAGTACTTTATGAGAGATACGCTTCTGTTCTGTCTTTCCCTATTATATTTAAACAAATGTAACAGAATGGATTTTTCACTCATATTCGGATCTACTTTATGAACCTGAATAAGATAAATAAGGTCTTTGCATGTCATCCTGGAATCAAAAGCTCCATTGAAAGGTTTAAAACTTACATATGCAGACAGCCCAATTGACCTACTCCCTATAGTTCTGATAAATACATGGTAGACATTATTTCTGTGGGAAAATTCTACTACTTTGTAAGGAGATGACAGAAGAGTTTCTCCTTCCAAACAAATTCTTAGATGAATTCTTGGAAGAAACAACACAGATTGTGTTTCTTGGAGGAAGAACTTCCTTGGAGGTGTGATCTAGTAGGATTAATGGAGAATGATTAACCAGGGGTCATGTGACATCAGTTGCAGTGTGTGGCTCACATTAATGTGATACGAAACCCATAGCTGGTTCATTGCCCTTCTAGGTTTCAGTCTTATTTTCTATAATAGGAGCAGATATGAGTATATGAGGAAATGTGAACATGATATTTAAGTAATTTTTCAGCTCTATTATTCTATGAAAATACTACCTCTACAGATAGTTTGAAGAGATACGAATGTCAGGAATGATGTTATTATAACTAATAGAACCGCTAATTGACATGAGTATTTACCTATCTTCCAAGATCTTATCAATCTCATGGTAGACTGTTTTAATAGGTGAGCAAACCTAGAAACTTTGGGAAGGTAGACCTGTTAGTCAAGGGGATGAACCCGTGGTTCCAACACAGATCTTCTGATTCCAAGTCCAATCCTTTCTAGAATCCTATGGGAATTCTTTTAGGGGAGCCGCTTGGGTTCCCACTTCCCATAAATACTGTTTATGATTAAAACTTATTTCATGTGTAGATCCCCTTTTCCAATATTTTTCTCTCCAACTAAAGCTATTATCTACCACATGATACACATATATGTATACATATTGGTTCAATTTCTACCTTTCCCAAAGGAATTTCTTACACAAATTCTGAAATTCTTTTAAGTGCAGAATTCATCTATATGTCCCCATGAAGAAAAAACTTAAAATATGACAAGGTGGCAACAATCTGTTTTCAATACTTGGCTGAACTGAACTGATGTCAGTAACGTGAGATGACTTTAGGTCCCTAGTTCCCATCCATGTCCACTTCTGCTCTTCCTTAATTGATTTTCCAAAACGCAGCCAGAGTCTACTTGTACAATTCTAAAGGAGAATGTGTCATTTTTGTACCTAAAACCTTCCATTGGCTTCTACTTGCCCTGGGAATAAAATAGGAGCCCTTTGACCAGGCCAGCAGGGCCCTACCTGGCCCATGGCTAGAGGAACCTCCAGACCTTGTTGCCTATCCTCTTCCACTTCTTCTGGCTTCTCTTCCTATTTCTTTTCTTTCTTTTTTTTTTTTTTTTTTTTTTTTGCAGTACCGGGGATTGAACGCAGGGGCGTTCTACCTCCGCGCTACACCCCCGGCCCTATTTTTTTTTATAATTTATTTTGAAACTGGGTCTCACGAAGTTGCGGAGGTCCTTACTAAGTAGAGAGAGAGAGAGAGAGAGAGAGAGAGGGAGAGAGAGAGCGAGAGAGCTGAGGCTGGCCGCGAACCCGGGTCTCTGCCTCCCAAAATACTGGGATTATAAGTGTGCGCCACCAGGCCCGGCCTCTTCCTATTTCTTGAACACACCAAATTAAATTCCACCTTATGATCTTTGTGTCTGCTGTCCCATCTGCCTGGAATATTTCCCTACATTCTTCCTATGACTTCCTCAAGACTACTTCCTGCCATGGAGGTCTTAGCTTTAAAGAAAACATTTGAATCACACAATCTAAATTGGACACCTCCTTCCCTGCAATCAATCAATTGCATGGTCCTATTTTACATTTTTCCTGCTAATGACTTCTATCTGAAATGATCTTACATAAATATTCAATTGCTCTTTCTTTGTCTCCTCTGCTAGAATGCCCACTTGTTGAAAGCTGGCACTTTTCCTGTTTTGCTAACTAATAACTTCCCTCTGCATAGAACAAGGCTATTCAATAACCTCTGTTTACCAAGTGAACTCACTTTGAAGTGTAAATGACTAATCATACATTGTATTTTAGAGGCTGTGTCGGTAAGATCAGGAAACATAAGAAACACTTTTATATATTTTTTTCAATCTTTTTAGTCTTGGGTTACCTTTCCTCAAAATATGTTCCTGTTCCATTTTCAGTGTGCACCAAACATATTTCGGGAGCTAGTCAATAGACAGGGATGTTGGGGAGTGCTACAGGAAGGGATTTGGCATGTATCATGGTCTGAAGGCAAAAGATGGCACAAGATGCTCAAGGAATTGAAGGGAGTGATGATATTTCTGGCTAGAGAGGAGAGCAGGACTTCTTCAGTAAGGGACAAGAAAGCCGCATGAAATTGTCAGGCTTAATTGTTCTTCAACATGAAATCACTGATGAGTCGGGCATGGTGGCACATGCTTGTAATCTCAGTACCTGGGAGGCTGAGACAGGAGGATCACAGGTTTGAGGACAGCCTCAGCAACTTAGGCCCTCGGCAACTTAGCAAGGCTGTGTTTCAAAATAAAGAATAAAATAGGGCTGGGGGTGTAGCTCGGAGGTAGAATACCCCTGGGTTCATTCCCCAGTACCGCGCGCACACACACACACACACACACACAAATCACTGATGGGTTGCAAGAAGAGAAATAACTTGATTTTCTTTTTAGTGTTTGCTCTCATGGCACTGTGGAAAAAAGATTTAGGGAGTAGGGATGACTCTGAAGGAGTGAGCTCAGTTAGGCAGTCCCTGCAGTATTTTGGTTTCTTGATGCAGCATTAGAAAATGTCAGCCAAGGCAATCTCTGCTAGGTAAATTGTTCCAAGGTGAATCAATAAAATTATGGGTCATGATGCTATCTCGTGGAAATGAAGCAACGCATCACATTATCTCTCTGACAGCAGTAATGCTAGAAAAGATATTCTTAGGCTCTTTAGCATTTGTTTAGTTTAAGGTTACTACTTGGATGCTTTAAAGATTTCTCCCATCCAATCCACACCTCTACAGTGAAAAGGAAATTAAACTCTCAGAGATAAAAGTCAAAGAATAAATTCTTAGAATGGAGATCTTAATGTCATAGACAATTGTGCAGAGAAAAACAATTACTTGATGATACCTTGAAATTACAGAGAAATAAGTATAATATTTGCTCCATATATATATATATATATATATATATATATATATATATTCAATGTTGACATTCAGACACTTTCTGTGGCTGAAAAATAATTTGGCAGCACAGTTCCTGTCCAAGGCAATTGTAATTCAGATTTTATTGATTTTCAATAAGGTAGACACTGCAAGAACATTGGAAACTTGAGGTGGTCAGTCCTTTTTTGCTGAAAAGAAAATCTTCTGGTGTATGATAGATGGTGACATTTCTAAGAGAATGGCAAGGTTTTGTTTGCTTGTTTGAACAAGATGTTCCCTTATAATTATTTCTTAACTTACATCTCTTCATTTCGTTCTCAATGCCAAGTGTATACATAAAGTAGAATTAAATGAAAAATTGTTTATCTTGACTTTCCATCCCAGGGTTTCATAATTAGTAGAAATAAGCAAATAACAAGAAAGCAAATCCCTAAAAGGCATTTATTTAAAAAATAATCAAAAGTTATTTTCAAAATGAAGATTTTAAAGCATTAAAATGCCCAAATAGAGAATAAATTAAATTTCTTTTGTCATATTACTAGGCTGTCAAATTGCAGTGGTATGTTTCAGTGTTTTTTTTTTTTTCCCAAAGAGGAAGGTTAAAAAACAAGGTTTCTGTGTTGCTGAAATGAAATAAAAACTTTAGCCTATCAGAATATAAAATAAGTGTAACAGAGCACTTCAGCATATCAATGAACCAAGACTAGGTTGGAATTTCTAACACATGCAGCATACACAGTTCCAAGATTTAGGAACTTTATTTGCATTATCCCAAGCAATAACTCATCCAGTCACTCTGTGAGGAAGTGCTATACTGGAGCAGCCTCAAGTCACAATGACATGGGGCCAAGGAAGTGAGGATGTGAGGGTGTGAGCAGAAAGGTCATGTAGCTACGAAAAGGCACAGTCGACCACTTGACTTCTGTTTCTGGCTCGAAGACTCATGTTCTTAGCACAACTGCACATATATTTGGATGACTTATGAATATACTTGAATGGGACAAAGTGCAACGTAGTGGTTATGTACATGGGCTCAAGAGGCGAGCTGTCTTGCTAAAGAGTCTCAGCATCAACACTGACAAACTATGCAAATATCTTAAGCTCCCTGTGCATCAGATTCATTACCAGTTAAAACAAGGATTATAAGACACTATGAATATCATGTGTTCCTCCATGTAACATATTTAGAATAGTGTACAGGAAGGGTTTTATATTATTCTTATTAATATAAGTCACAAATGAAATATTTAAATGATAACATTTGTTCATTTAGCCATCTACGATGAGTCCACATTCCCCAGCAAAAGTCTATAATGTGATGTAATGAACACGGGGCACAGAACCACGTCACCTGGTTTTAAGCCCCAGTTCTGGGATTATACAGCAGGACGACAGAAGTGCTGCTAGACTTCTCTGAATGCCAGCTCCCTCATCTCCAAAACAAAAGGTTTGGCTTATATTATGTCTAAAGGTCTGATTTACTCTGCCTTTAATTATTCATTGGTGGTAAAGTCATCAGAGTGGTAAAGTCACAAAGAATGCTACAGAAATCTGCTGGGGTTGGGGGGAGAGGAGAGGAGGAGGGAAGAAATAAGAAGGAAGGGGCAACGCAAGATGACCTATGTTCGTTTCCATGGAAACAAGTAAAGCTTTTTATCTTTTTCTAAATCTGGACCAAGTTGCTTTTTTCTCCTCTTTCAGAGAGGATTCTTATCAAATGGAAAAATATAGGGAATTTGCCCCACTTTATCCTAAAAGTGCATTGTCTCTCAGTAGCCCAGATGAATTGATTTATTTCTTAGGTAGTAAAAATTCTATCTTTGGATGACTATTAGTACCATTTCTACTGTATTGGTTTGCTTAATACATAATAGCATAAATACACTGAATCTCTTCTTTTTTTAAACAAAATCTTTACACAAATATGCAAACAATGTGTAGAAATAGGGTTAATGCCTACATTAAATGTGAGCCACATAAAAATATCTTTTTGTTTCTCTGTAACTCCTGTTAGTGATCATATCCCTAAAATTTCCACAAAAAGTACTATTACCATCCTTGGGTAAGTCTTTCACAAAGGGATTCCAGTGGCTACTCAAGGACAAGTATTCCATATCAGACAACATTTAGCTCTGTTGCTGACCTGCACTGAGGAAGCCATCCTTCACCCACTTGGCAGTATTTGGGGAGCACAGTAAGCCCTGTATATAGTGCCCCCCTTTAGTAGTGGAAGCGAAAGAGTTGCCATTATTCCTTTCTTTTAGACTAAGAAACTTTCTTCTAAAATGGCCCAGTTTACAACCATGGCTACATAAGGAACGTGACACATGGGCCATTAGCATCTCTGAGTGGAAAATAGATCAGTCTGATAAACCCCAGGGGTAAACCTAGGAGTAGAACGCAAAAACCCCTGCAGCAATGGGAAAATCAGGGGCGACCAGAGGAGCTTAGCATTGCCGATGTCTACGTGAGGCACTAGTGTGGTGAAAACATGGGCGTACTCAAGGATGCGACAAAGGCAGAAAGGGGCAAGAAGGGAGATTTGTTCATTTGTTCAAGAAATATTCAATGAGCACATGCTCTGTGCTGGACACTTCTGAGGGTAGAGTGGGGAGTAGCTACAGTTCTTAACCTCAAAAAGCCTACGACTGGAGTGGAATGGGGAGGTGAGATGGGAAGAAATATGAAGCAGGCATTTAAACATATATATTTAGCCAAATAAAGCTTCTCAAGGAAGGATCATGGGATGGGACACTGGTGGCTCAGTATCACTCTCTTTGTATTGAACTTGAATTCTGTGGTTCTTCTAAATTTTGCCTTTTTATCTTTCTGGCCTCATGGTTCCCCCCCTTTAATTTGATAACAAGGTAGAAATCATTTAGCCAAATGACACCCCTTTTAAGTATCTGCTATGTATAAGCATTATGCTAAGTGAAAACTGGCTTACTTTAGTTTTCTTGAATTATCCAGAGGTCTAGATTATGTGTAATCACAGAGGTCTAGATTATGAAGTTGAATAAAGCTTCCAGGAAATATGCCATTGATTTATGTAATTTGGAAATAGTGTTAGTATGTATGTATATATGTATGTATGTATTTACTTATTTATTTATTTGTTGGTGCTAGGGATTGAACCCAGGGGCAGTCTACCTCTCAGCTACATCACCCAACCCTTTTTATTTTGAGACAGGGTCTCGCTAAGTCACTAAGTTGTTGTGATCCTCCTGTCTCAGTCTCCCATGTGCTGGGATTACAGGCCTGAAACTCCACTTTCATTAACTCTACTTTTCTAGTTTCTATTGTGCTTTGCTTTCTAAGATTGTGTTAAGCCATCAAGAGTCTAAAGAGAGAGCCTACAGAATGGGAGATCTTTTCCAGCTATTCCTCTGATAGAAGACTACTATATAGAATATACAACGTACTTAAAAGATTTAACACTAAAAAAGCCCACCAAGCATTGTGTGCATGTATGTCAATATCACTATGAACTATATATGATGTGAGATTATAATGCATCAATAAAAGTATTAAATAAAAAATTCATTCAGCGACACCTTCTGATAAACAGTACATGTTTCCCTTTACCATTGTTGTCTGTGTATCTGTTTTATTATTTCAACTAGATTTCTAAGTTCATTGAAGACAGGGGTGAAGACGGTATGTTTTTCAAGTTAATGAAACAAATAGAGGGGCACAGACCTCAAGAGACTGTAGAGGAATAGACATACTACGAGAGAATGTGAAATCAGTAGTGTGACTTTTATTTGCATTTGTGGGTGAGGTTAGTTGTATCTGTATTGATGAAACAAAAGTGACTCACTTGTATATCTAAGGAACATTATTCAGATCTTATTATCTCATTGTCTTATACAAACATCCTCCCTACTTTGTCCTTAGCTCATCTCTTTTTCCTCTCTCCTGTTTCCTCCCTTCCTCTCTCTCTTTCTCTCTCTCTCTCTCTCTCTCTCTCTGGCTCTTTTGCTCTGTGTTCTTCTTCCTCTACCCCCTTCCATCTCTGTCCTTCCTTTGTTTGAAAGACAACTACCTTGAAGCCACAGTGAAGTATGATTATTGAACTATGTCAGTAAAATGCTAGATAAAGAATACAATACTTGCTTGAGTCCATTTTATCCTCACTAAATTAGCTTTTCTTTGTAATCCCCAAAGGACAGACGTGCTTTGAAAATATAGTTTGTCTAATTACGAAAGAGAGGGAAGGGGGAGGGAATAGAGTGGGGTTGGAGGGAGGGCTCAATGAGCAATGTGTGCATGTATGATGCTGCTACCCTGACATGTATCAAAATTTATAATTACAATGCACCAATAAATGAATATATAAAAAAGGGAAAAAATAAAACAAAACAGCATAAGAAAAAAAGAAGAAAATATGGTTTATGATATACATCCCAATGAGATCCATACAACTGCTCTTTATTATGAACATGATATTCAGCCTCAATAATTAAAATAATTGAAAGCTTTTTGATAAAGTCGAGGAAGTAAGTACTCTCCTACCTTGCAGCTCCATGTGGAAGTTAAATATTACTTCTATCAGCATGGGTAATGAGAGTGCAACGGCTCAGCTTTGTGAGTATCTTAATGTTTTCTGGGTTGATGTGATGTATTTTAGACAAAAGCATGGACTATTCTTTATATTAAATTTCATACTCTTGGTTTCCTAATAATGGATCACCTCGATGCCTTCGGAAGATGAAATTTAAAAATCCATCTAAAATACCTGAACCAGGTGCAGTGGTGGCACATACCTGTAATCCCAGTACTTGGCAGGCTAAGACAGGAATCCCAGGTTCGAGACCAGCATGTGGTAACTTAGCAAGACCTTGTTTCAAAGTAAAAGATAAAAAGGATAGGGGTGTAGTTCAGAGGTAGAATGCCCTGGGTTGAAGCCCCCCCCACAAAATTAACTCAGAGGTAAAGTGCATGTTTTTTGCATGATAATGTGCCTTATTGCAAAAGATTAACCAAAGTTCCTTAAAGATTTAGAAAATAATTGTCTATTTTTTATTGAGAGAAAAAAAACCTTTCTGGATATATAAAAGATATATGTATATATGTATCTTTTGATCCCCTGGGGATCAAACCCAGGGGCATTCTACCTCAGAGATATACCCCCATCCTTTTTTATTTTTTATTTTTGAAATGGAGTCTCTCTAAGTTGTTGAGACTGGCCTTGAAATACAATCCTCCTGTCACAGCCTCCCTGTACTGGGATTACAGGCACGCATCACCATATCCAGCTACATTCAACTATATTTAATGACCATAAACTACCCTTAGTAAGGAAGATAAAATCTCATGTCATTTTATTACTTAAATGGAAAACTTATCTATGTGTTTTTAATTTTATATGTATGTGATACTTTTCAATTAATAATATTCCCCAATTAAATTCTTTCATTTGATTACATATCCACATTTTTCTTTGGAAACTATGGTAGTCTTAATAAGTCAGGAGGTAGTAAATTGCAATTAGTAAAAGACATAAATGACTGGATTTGAAAGATTTTTGACAATTAATTTACTTAGATTTTTATGCAATAGGGAAAAATATTAAGGTAGACAGTCTCGTTATAATGAAAGCAATCATCCTTGTAAATGTACTATTCAAAATTAGGGAAATTTTAAGCAGGATCATCCGCATTCTGTCCCTGGGAAGCTTAATTGCCTCCACTACATAAACATGACTGCTGCTTCCTCTGGCCATGCACAAATGTCTCTTTTAGCTGTGTCAAACCTGTTGTCACCTAGGCCTCTTTTATGGGATTGGAGACAAGGCATCTAATCAAAATTGAATTCCTCTTTTAGTTTGATTTCAATTTTAGCAGCCCTGCTTCTCATAATTTGACAATCAATATTTTTTTCCTCCTATGAATTATCACCTTTCTTGTTAAAGGATGTTAACATAGTTAACTCTCCCATACCTGATTTCACTAAGTGATAAGAAATGGACTGAGATTTCTTTCCTACAGTGCACACTAGAAGTCACAGGGTTTGGTCATGTGGTGGTGACGGTCATACTATTTTGGCCCCACAGGTGGTATGACTGGCAATAGTGGTGTGGTTTAATAGTTGAGGAAAGTTAGGCTTGAATGTAGATTTGACAAGCTATTGCCACTGTGACCATTAAAAAGTTGCTTAGATTTTCTAAGCCTCATTCTTCAGCTATAAATTGGAAATGTCTAGCTAATAAAATTTATTGTGAGAATTAAGTTTGATGATATTTGAAGAGGAATGGCACCGTGTATGTGTGTGTGTGTGTGTGTGTGTGTGTGTGTGTGTGTGTTATTTTTATAAGGCTCTATTGACAGTTATTACCTATTTACAAAATGATGGTTAAATGATTAACTGATCTTCATAAAATAAATAAAAATAGACCATGGCTGTTGACATCAAAAACATTCCATCCATCCTCAGTTTCCACTATTAATACAGAACATGCTTCTGAGACTTTCTAAGTAGGGTATATTTAGCTAACAAGGATGAAAAAGAGATCTTAACTGTGCCTATTCCAATCTTGGAGGTCCACTCTCCATGTGACCAGCGCTTGCCTCTAGGTTAATGCCAACTAATGTATCTGGTATTTTTAGTGGAACCCTAAAGGAGTTGGTTTAAATTTCCCTCTAAGATTCACCAGAGAAGCACCTGGACTGGAGTTTTCTCTAACCTGGAAAACAGTTCATTGTCAGAGAAACCTGCAGGTGGGACTGAGCTCACAGGGTTTACTCTCCTTCATTACAGGCATCCCAGGACCCCTTGGGACTCCGAGTCAGGCCTACCTCTCAGCCCTGCCATCTGCTTTTATTCCAGGCACCAAACAGATGGGACTGTGGAGTGTGACAAATTCCACAGTGGAAAGAGTGCCTGCAGGTTCATGGCATTGTCTGCAGACAAGACCGCGAGATGAAAGTAAGGACCAAACCTCCTGATGCCACAATTACCCAGGGCCTCCTGCTGAAGGGTCCTTCTGAAACTGAAAGCATTTGGTGAGACATGAAGGAACCTCTCATGGCTTTCTCTTTTAAGATGACCTATCTTTAAATTTCAAGTGTAAAATGGCAGTATGCAAAAAACAAGCGCAGCGATTCTGTTCTCCCCTGGTTCCATTTTGTGTTTTCTGCCTCATTTTCTGAACACCTTGCTGTATTGTTCAGAGGACTATAATTTCATCAAGGTAATCTGCAGTTGACTTTGATTTTCATATGTCTGTTTCAGTACAATACTTCATGATTGCCACAGATAGCAAATGTTCTATATTCTGTAATATTCTGTAATATGTTACAGCCATCACTGTTGCTTGCTGAAGAATGCCCCAAACACTGTTTATTGCAGTGTTAATATAAAGTTGATGTGTTTCATCATCTCCACCGAGAGCAGACATCTTAATTCAGATGGCTTGCTTATATTAAAATGAAGGTACTGAAAAAAAATACACCATGCATGAGAAGTAAAAATAACAAAAAGGTATGCACAGACTCTGCTCCCAACTTAACACATTTGAAAAACAACTCGTTTTGGAGAGGACCTGCTACAAACAAATTTTACAGGCACGAAAATATAAAAGGCTGGTCTATTGTGCTTAAATGCATTCTCTGTCACTCTCCCTTAGCGCAACACAATTAATTCCCAATAATTCTGCAAGTAGTCAGAGAATTCAAGGTGACTGTGTCGTGCCTTATGAATAAGGAGAGAGCCTCTTTTTTTCAGGGAGATTATGTAAAGAAAACTATCCTGTATCCTCCATTTACATGGAGGTACTTTAACGGGGTAAGTGGGTGTCTGCTTTGACTGAGAGCTCAGGGCTATTTGAAGCCACTGCAATTAGTTACATAAGCAGGTATTTAGGAGGAGGCCTTTCAAATGCATAATGCTATGTTAATGCATTGTTAAAAACAGCAATAATAACATTTACCAAAAACAACACTCCCTCAGAACTGGAGCTGGCAGCTGCCTGGGTCTCATCTGTGCTGTTTACAAGGACATACTGAGCGAGGCTTTGAGGGAGTGGGATGGCATTCAGGATCTGGTAACTTAGCTTGGGAAAATTAAGACCTGCTGGTTTGAAACTGCCATGAGGTGCACCATGCACCCCAATCTCAGTTCTAGTAATGACCTGACAGCTATTGCTCATCCAGCATGGAAAATAAGGATGAACCCGAGGGAGACATCAGAAAGGTCTTGTGTACGAGCCTAAGAAATTTGGAATAGTTGTCACTGACAATCTTTAAATACGCCAGGTGTGGTGGTGCACACCTGTAATCCCAGTACTTGGGAGACTGAAACAGGAGGATGGCAGGTATGAGAACAGCCTCAGCAACTTAGCAAGACTCTCAGCAACCTAGTGGAGACCCTGTTTCAAAATGAAATAAAAAGGACTAGAGGTGTAGCTCGGAGGAAGAATGCCTCTGGATTCAATTCACAGTACCACATGAAAGAAAAGGAAAGAGAGAGAGAGAGAGAGAGAGAGAGA